>KV010708.1:0-23662 GCA_001598015.1 Dorcoceras hygrometricum | reverse complement strand
TCTACCGAGAAGTGCCGACGTTATTGTAACTACGGTTGGAGCCAGGCACAAGTGCCAGCAAGGTAGTGGTTTTTGAACCCCCTATGTATGTCGATAACTGTTATCAATTTTTCGTATTGATCGTCTCCCGGCTTTTATTCTATGTTCTTCCGCTGCCTCGCCGGGGGGCGGATCCGGATCCCCAACACTTGGATGTCATCTGCTAGATTAGTTTGAGCGTCCCCTACTATTGTAACTACGGTTGGAGCCAGGCACAAGTTCCAGCAAGGTAGTGGTTTTTGAACCCCCTATGTATGTCGATAACTGTTATCAATTTTTCGTATTGATCGTCTCCCGGCTTTTATTCTATGTTCTTCCGCTGCCTCGCCGGGGGGCGGATCCGGATCCCCAACACTTGGATGTCATCTGCTAGATTAGTTTGAGCGTCCCCTACTGGTTCAGGTTGGAAATCTTCCCAATTGAACTCAGTTCGTCGCTTCTCAGCTCGCTTCTAATCTGATATGCTTTAGCTTAGACCTGCGCACTCGAATAAATTGTTAGATACTAAATAACAAGTTTTGTGTTGATCAAAACTAAGATTTGATCTGTTACACATATCCAACATATATTATGAATAAAATTACAGAATAATTTTAAAATTCAAAATTTTGAAACATCTAGCTTCTTAAATTTTGATTTGAAAAATCGTATTATCAATTTAGAAAAAATGAATACTCGAATCAAGCTAAAAAATAAAAAATATATTGAATATAAAATAATTAATTTAAATTAATTTATTATATATAATTTAATTTTTACGAGTTGTGAACGAGACAGACAAATATTTATAAGATAGTAGAGTAAAAAGGAGGAAAGAAATTAGAATCCCATTTAAATCTCTACCTTCAACAAAAGAAAATTAATTGATATTTATTGTTGTACTTTATGCATTAGAATTTGTACATCAAATTTCCCCGTACTCAGTACACCCTCGGAGTACCAAGATGTATAAAGATATTCAGAAGTTGTATTGGTGGCCAGGAATGAAACGTGATATTGCTAGATTTACTTCAGAATGCCTAACCTGTCAGATGTTCAAAGCTGAGCATCAGAGACCAGCTGGGATGCTAAAACCCCTGCCAATACCAGAATGGAAGTGGGAGAGTATTTCAATGGATTTTGTAGTTGGTTTACCCAAAACTTTTCCAGGATACAATTCAATTTGGGTTACAGTAGATCGACACACCAAATATGCTCACTTCTTACCAGTTAAAGACAACTTTTGATGTGAGAAAATATGCTGAGCTGTATATAAGATAAATAGTAAGACTTCATGGTATCCCAGTTTCGATTGTATCTGACAGAGATCCAAATTTTACGTCAGCTTTCTGGAATAGTCTACATTGAGTTTTGGGTACTAAGTTGACCTTTAGCACAGCCTTTCACCCTCAGACAGATGGTCAATCAGAAAGGGTGATTTAGATACTGGAAGATATACTCAGAACTTGTATCATAGATTTTTCAGGGACTTGGGATTCGAAGCTATTCTTGGTAGAATTCACGTACAACAATAGCTTCCAAGGTTCATTGGTCCATACGAGATTTTGGACAAATTAGGAACGCTGGCTTACAGACTAGCATTACCCCCACATATGTGCTCAGTGCATAACGTTTTCCATGTATCAGCTTTGAGGAAATATGTTCCCAACCCGTCGCATGTTTTGAGCTATGATCCAATTCAGCTTGCACCAGATCTGAGTTATGAAGAAAGACCGGAGAGGATTCTTCATAGAGAGAATAGGAAGATAAGAAACCGTAGCATCCCGATGGTTAAAATTTAGTGGTCTAACCAATATGTGCGGGAAGAAACCTGGGAGACAGAATAGGATATGCGTAGTCTCTACCCAGAGCTGTTTGGTAAGTAAATTTCAAGGACATAATTTCAGTAAGGAGGGTAGAGTTGTAGCGCCCCAAAGTCCATAGGACCACAATTGTCAGCCTTCTTATTTTCAAGGGCTGTTTTGAGATTCGAGCATACAGATTTCAGTTCATGTTAGTTCTAGTAATCTAAGATGATTCTTTCTTTTTCTTCCAGCTTAGAAGCAACGTCCAGATGGGTTCTAGGAGGATTTCGCCCCAAGAACAATCCCGAGCTGGAGCAGTTTTCTTTAAACAAATGATTTCGGTTGGGACATCTCTTTTTATAAAATTGGGAAGCAATTTTACGAATTAAAAGAGTATTAGGGAGTTTTTATCAATTTTGGAAGGATTTTGGTAAGCAAACCATGCCTAATCATTGTACTTCCACCTACTACAAATCATTACTACCACATAGATGATTTCATGTTAGTTCTAGTAATCTAAGCTGATTCTTCTTTTTCTTCCAGCTTAGAAGCAACGTCCAGATGGGTTCTAGGAGGATTTCGCCCCAAGCACAATCCCGAGCTGGAGCAGTTTTCTTTAAACAAATTATTTCGGTTGGGACATCTCTTTTTATAAAATTGGGAAGCAATTTTACAAATTAAAAGAGTATTAGGGAGTTTTTATCAATTTTGGAAGGATTTGGTAAGCTAACCATGCCTAATCATTGTACTTCCACCTACTACAAATCATTACTCCCACATAGATGATTTCTACTTAAGTTCAAGAACTAATTTTGTGTTACAAGAAAAATCTTTCATTTCTCTCAAAAATATACAAGAGCTCGCCGAGTGTGCTTGAGAAGATTTGCAGTCAAGTCCATCTGCTGTTGCGATTCTCAGCCCAGGCAAGTAAAATTGATTCTTGCCGCATCTGGAAAACATATATTGATTCGTTGTTTTCTGTTGAATGCTTGACTGTTGCATGATTCAGTTCAGCCAGTTATGTTAAAGTTTAAGCTAAGGATTCGCTTCTTTGATGTTTTAGTTTTGCGAAAACTCACCAGTTATTTTAGCAAGAAGTTGTATTTTTCAAAACACTGAGTTGTACAGATTCAAGATAAGATAAGCCAAAGGGAAGTTTCTTGTTTTTTCGTGTGCTGTAAAGGTTTTGGACATAGACTCTGAACGGATAGGCGATGCTGGTTTGATCGGGACTATGTTCTGGTCGAATAAGTTGAGCTAGTCTGTTTAGGGACTGTCTGAGCTGGAGCAGTACCTTTGTTTCTAAGCAGATCTGGCCTATTTTTCCTTAACCAGGCTGCGTTATTGGTCGTTAAATTGATTTGGTTTCTCAAAGTTGAGTGACCTTCCAAAGCTGAAATGCTTCTTATGAAGCTTATGTTACTATTTTATTGCGCGTATGCTGTTTCCTTTAAACCAAATCTGTTTTACTATGCACGAGCTGTTTATCGTAGAACCAAATCTGTTTTCCTGTTCGTAAACTAATTTCGTTAACCAAAGCTGTTCTTCACACCCGTGATCTATTTCGCACCAAAGATCCGTTTTATGTAGCCAAAGCTGTTCTTTACGTTTGGGATCTGTTTCCTTTAACCAGAGCTGTTTTGCGTTCTTCCGAGCTGGTTTTGCTTTCATCAACTAGTAGCCCAGCTGTGCACTCAGTAAAGTTATTTTTAAAGATAAAATGAGTTTCATAGCAGTGAATCATCCAGTTTTCAACGATCGATCTTTGATCAATTTCAATGTATAAGAGCTATTTTTAAAGTAAAGGAAGTAAAGTTTCAGTTTTAAGGACTTATGGCATAGAGGACCCGATCAATCAGGAAGGGACAGGATTATGGTATGACTATAATCCCTTCATTAGAACGGACATGATTATGGAATTACTGTAATCCCTTCACAGAGAGTTACTGATTCAGATAACATGCTTCATGCATCAGGACCACCAGAGAGCCTCTAGGCCATGAGTCACAATGTCTAAAGCGATTCAGATCTGATGTTCCGATCTGTTTTTTCAGTAGCAAGATTTGAGTTCAGATGACTTCCTTTAATTATGTATTACGTTTCAGTTATGCCTGCATTATGTGATCTTTTTATCCTCAGTTTTACTTGTTGAGCCCCTAGGCTCACTAGTTTTCCCGATGCAGGTGAGGCAGCTCAGGTGTGAGGCCTCATGCACAACACAGATTCAAACCACGCAAAACAATAGCGGAAGCATACCAAAGTAGCTTAAAATTTTTGCTTTGGCCTGACGATTAAAACATATAATTTAAAATACAACAATACTCAAAGTATCCCAGTAATTACAATCACTCAGTACAACAGTACAACATTAAAACATATATCAAGTACCATACAACCACTACTACAAAGCACCGGACAACCCCAGCTATCAGTACTGATACATAATATGCTATACGCTAACTGGGACACTTTAACCACCTCCTGGGTCACCTCCAGTTGGATCTACTCCACGGCCAGCAGAGTAACCATGATAATCTGAAAACACACACAGGAAACAAACAACCAAGCCCCAGAGGGATAGGGGTCAAACCCCAGTACGGAGAGCAACTGCAAACAGCAGTTATATAGCAACAGATAAAATGCAAATGCTATGCATGAGATCAAGGCTACAACCGAATACAGGGAGCCAAAGGATTCCAAGGACATCTCAACAACTGAAATCCGAACAGAAGGCAGTGGCCACAATGTGTGTGAGTATATGGGAGCTACCCACTTGTCTCAACACACAGTACCAGGTGCATAAACAACGCTCAACCTGTTGTTGTCCAACACGTGTGATGATGGAGCTACCCACTCCGCTCACGGTGGCTAACAGTCCCAACAGGGAGATGAGGTACGGAAGTTACCCGCTCGCCTCTACAAACACCCTGGCACGCTCAAATCAGCAATCGAAAGGCAAATCTACAAGAGATCTGAAACAAAATGCGACAGATGCGTGTATGCAGTGCAACACAATGCAACAGGTAACAAGACAATATACGCAGCATCACAGAACAGCAAGCATGAGCACATATCCATGCCAAATCTCAACGCTGTAAGCAAGATCACATCCGTACCTCAAGTCTCTGTGCAACAATTACTACAAACTGGGTCCGAGCAACGCAGATCTCACACCTGCTAAGCCAATTACAAACAACTACTCAAGGACCGAAACATATAAAAGCAACAGCTGGGAGCTACGAACTCGACCAGCGCTATACTACCTCTCTAACTCAACAGAGAGCTCTAAACAAACACAAGGTAGGGTCTAAACACTTACCCCAACAAGCTAGGATGGAATGCTAACATAATACACAATGGAGATGTCTTCGCACACCTCACCAGCTTCGAGAAAATGTCCGAAAGCAGTATCCAAACGAAGCGTCTCAGCAAGAGGAGTCTAACGCTACCACTCTTACTTCAATCGGAGCTGTCTACCGTCGGCAATCGAAGAATATAAGGTTCGATGAACAGTAGCTAGGGTATCACGACAGAGATCAACAATCGGGAAAATATTCTAAGTGTCGGGAAATAATACAAAGCAACAAAGACCAAGTCCTCTTATATAATCAAATCTGTCTAAGACCGCTTAAAAGATCTCACCGACAACTTAAATCTCAAAGCTGATATCCCGTTAGATCCAGATCTCTCTCTACGCCAAAACAGAGATCACTTAAACCAAACGACGTCGCAGAAAGCTACTATCGCAACAGGACACGTCACCCGCTACTCATAGCTGAACAACTAAACAAAATCTGTTCTCAACGCAACATCAGATCTCTCACATAGCTGAAAGCTAATGCAACTCACAGCTGAGTCTCCTTGGCTAATTCAAAACGCTGTCGTTCCAACTAATCCATACGACGACGTACCAACACCCGCTACTGAAAACACGCTAGGAGACATCTGAATGCCCATGATATCAGACTTCTCCTCAAAACTGAAAACCAACAATCCAGCGACAACTGCTCACATCACCACTGCTGAACGCTAGCACTCAGCGATGACCCACGCTAACTTCTGAATAGATCTCAAGCCAAAACTCTAACTCTCCAGACTTGATCCAAGGACTAAAACGAAACCCGATAGCTTCTTCAAGCACATCGACGCAAAGCTGATCTCAATAAAACCCGATTAATTAACTCAATTAATCTCATTAGCTTTTTCGGGTCTCACATCAGGGGGCAGGCAGGTGGTGCGAGCTGAACCATATTTGGGGGGCTGCGTGTGTTTGTGGATGGCCAGCGTTTCCGCACAGCCAGCAATTGTTGTTTTTGATCTATTGCCAAACTGTATTAAGATCCATTACAACAATAGAGAATTCATATAGAGTTCCATTAGTTGTAATATCGACTCTTGTAATCAAAATCTGATGTCCTTATATACCAAATCTATTTTTACTATTCACTTTTTGCGCCAACTGTTTACGTTCGGTTTTTGTAAGGGAATACAACTTACAATATTTCACGTTTAGTCCTTGTATATCTTTTTGATTTTCCAATTACTCCATTCCGTTGATTCCCATGGGTCTGGGCGTCGCAACTTGGTATCAGAGCATGGTTCTGAGATAAACAAACACTTTCCAGTCTGGAGCAGCTTCCATCGTTTGCATCTCCTGATCTGCGAGTTTATTTGTTATGTTAAGAGTCCTTTTCTCTTATGAGTTCTGATGTTCTTTTGTGGTGGATTGTGGGCTATATATTAAGGTCGGGAAGAGAGAGAGGTAGAAGAAGCACCCCTGAAGTAGAACCCAGTTCAGACAATAATGCTCGTATTACCCAACTCTTAGAACTGTTAGTAGAACAGTCTGGCAGAGGCAATGACCAATCTTATAACAGCAGGGGACCAAATCATGATGATTCCCAGGAGAAGTTTCGAAGACAGGAGCCCAAGGAGTTTAGTGTTACAACAGATCCGCTTGTTGCTGAGAGCTGGATTAAGTATATGGAAGTTATTTTTGAATATCTTCAGATTCCAGATCTGGATAGGCCTAGGTGCACTATCTATATGCTAAGAGATGATGCGATGATCTGATGGGAAGGAACCAAGTGATCAGTAGATTTGTAAAATCTCTCATGGGATGAGTTTAAACGAGTGTTCTTCGTACAGTATTTCAAAGCAGACAAGAGGTCTGAGCTGAAGCGGGAGTTTTTGACTTTGAAGCAAGGGAACATGATAGTACAGGAGAATATCCAAAAGTTTGAGATAGGCTGCTATTTTGTGTCTCTTATTGGAAGAGATCCCGAGGAGAAGCTGAGTCATTTTGTGGAAGGACTAAAGCCTACATTCAAGCTGAATGCCAGGCTAGCAGGGCCCAAGACTTACAGGGAAGCAGTAGATAAGGCCCTGCGAGTAGAGAGGGATTGGAAAGATGTCGAACATGCGAGAAAACAGAGGAGACATTCTGTGACGCCCAACCCAACGGGGCCACGAGAATTGGGGTAAACGAAAATTTTCAAATAAAAGAAGGGCTAAAAGAAGATTTACCCCTGAAGTAGAACCCAGTTCAGACAATAATGCTCGTATTACCCAACTCTTAGAACTGTTAGTAGAACAGTCTGGCAGAGGCAATGACCAATCTTATAACAGCAGGGGACCAAATCATGATGATTCCCAGGAGAAGTTTCGAAGACAGAAGCCCAAGGAGTTTAGTGTTACAACAGATCCGCTTGTTGCTGAGAGCTGGATTAAGTCTATGGAAGTTATTTTTGAATATCTTCAGATTCCAGATCTGGATAGGCCTAGGTGCGCTATCTATATGCTAAGAGATGATGCGATGATCTGGTGGGAAGGAACCAAGTGATCAGTAGATTTGGCAAATCTCTCATGGGATGAGTTTAAACGAGTGTTCTTCGTACAGTATTTCACAGCAGACAAGAGGTCTGAGCTGAAGCGGGAGTTTTTGACTTTGAAGCAAGGGAACATGACAGTACAGGAGAATATCCAAAAGTTTGAGATAGGCTGCTATTTTGTGTCTCTTATTGGAAGAGATCCCGAGGAGAAGCTGAGTCATTTTGTGGAAGGACTAAAGCCTACATTCAAGCTGAATGTCAGGCTAGCAGGGCCCAAGACTTACAGGGAAGCAGTAGATAAGGCCCTGCGAGTAGAGAGGGATTGGAAAGATGTCTAACAGGCGAGACAACATAGGAGACAGTCCTTTAAAAATGCAGATCAGAGGCCATTCAAGAAGCAGAACAGGAACCAGCAGCGACATCAAGAACAGAAACCCATACCAGCCCAGCCTATTAGTGCACTACCAGTTAGAGACAACAAGCCAGTTTTCCCCAAGTGCCAAAAGAATCACCCGGCACAGGGCAAAGCTGGTCAGAGCGGATGTTACATGTGTGGTGCTGAAGGCCACATTTCTAAGCACTGTCCAATGTTAGATTCGGGTGCGACCCATTCCTTTATAGGTAAAGATTTTGCTAAGAAGTTACCCTGCAAGCCGGAACTATTGTCCATAGGCTATTGTATAATTGTACCTTCAGGAGAAGAGTTGGTATATCATAGTTTATATTGTGATTTAGAGCTTGAATTTCAAGGACACGTAGTTACCGCCAATCTAATTGTTCTACCCATTCCTGAATTCGATTTAATTTTGGGAATAAACTGGTTATCTAAGCATGGAGTAGTAATCGATTTTAAGCTCATGACAGTAACCATTAAACCAAATAATGGAGCCCAGTTTTCATTCGAAGCTAACCAGCTTAGACAATGTACCCGCGTTATTTCAGCTTTGCAAGCACACGTTATTTAAGGAAAGGTGGAGTAGGATTCTTGGCAAGTTTATCTTCCCTAACTGCCTCTAGTAAGCCTGAGCTGGATGACGTAGAGGTGGTGAATGAGTTTCCGGAATTTTTTCCAGATGACATCAGTGGACTACCTCCAGACAGAGAGCTAGAATTTTCTATCGATTTAGTACCTGGAGTAGCTCCTGTTTTCAGACCACCCTATAGGCTTGCTCCTACAGAGATGAAAGAGTTGAAGGAACAAATTCAAGATCTGTTGGATAAGGGATTTATACGACCCAGTACATCCCCTTGAGGATCCCTTGTTTTATTCATTAAGAAGAAAGATGGGAGCTTAAGATTGTGTATAGATTACCACGAGTTGAATAAGCTTACCATTAAGAATAAGTATCCCCTCCCTAGGATTTAGGATTTGTTCGACCAGTTGAAAGGAGCAGCAGTGTTTTCTAAGATAGATTTGTAATCTGGATACCATCAGCTTAAGATTAAAGAGGCCGATATTTATAAGACAGCTTTTAGGACACGTTATGGCCATTATGAGTTTTTAGTAATGCCTTTTGAATTGACCAACGCTCCAT
Organism: Dorcoceras hygrometricum; assembly: GCA_001598015.1. Taxonomy (NCBI): domain Eukaryota; kingdom Viridiplantae; phylum Streptophyta; class Magnoliopsida; order Lamiales; family Gesneriaceae; genus Dorcoceras; species Dorcoceras hygrometricum. The sequence continues at coordinate 14,473 of KV010708.1, read as the reverse complement.
CTGATTTTATGGATTTGATGAATAGAGTTTTCCAGCCATTTTTGGATCAGTTTGTCATCGTATTTATAGATGATATCTTAGTATATTCCAAGACCAGCTCAGAGCACGCTAACAAGCTTAGGATAGTGCTACAATTTTGAAGGATAAGCGACTGTTTGCTAAGTTTAGCAAGTGTGTGTTTGGCGGGAGAAGGTCTTATTTCTAGGTCACATCATCTCTAGGGATGGATTGGAAGTCAACCCAGCTAAGGTCGAAGCCGTGCGAGACTGGCCTGTGCCAAGATCTGTTACAGAGGTGAGGATATTTTTGGGACTTGCTGGATATTATAGGCAATTTATTCAAGGGATCTCGAAGACAGCGGTTCCATTAACTTCGTTGACTAGGAAACAAGTTAAGTTTGAGTCGACCCCTAGTTGTCAGCAGAGTTTTTAGAAGTCGAAGCAAGCGTTGATAGAAGCTCCAGTACTAACCGTGCTTGCTGGGCAAGGAAATTTTGTTATCTACACAGATGCTTCCAAGCTAGGTTTAGGAGCCGTATTGATGCAGGATCGTAGGGTAATAGCGTATGCTTCCAGAAAGTTGAATAATCACGAGAAAAATTATCCTACGCATGAAAATTGCAGCAGTTTGCCCTAAAGATTTGGACACATTATCTATATGGGGAGAAGTGTGAGATATTCACGGACCACAAGCGTTTAAAGTACTTTTTCACCCAGAAAGAATTGAACATGAGACAGAGGATGTGGTTAGAGCTGGTCAAAGATTACGATTTCACCATTAGATACCACCCAGGAAAAGCCAACGTGGTGGTAGATGATCTTAGTAGGAAGTCGATAGCATTGACCCAGATCACAGTTCAGAAGTCCTTGGCTTATGAGATTGAGAGTTTTGGGCTAGAGCTGATTCCCCATCATAGTATTGTAGCCCTAGCTGTTCTCACCATCCAGTCTTCGTTGATAGACCAGATTAGAGAGGGTCAGCTGAGAGATGAACAACTGAATAAGTGGGTGAAACAAGATGAGGAGAGAGGAGGAAATATCTATACCTCAGTTGGAGGAGTTGTTAGATATCAAGGCAGATTATGGGTTCCTAACGTGGAAAACTTGAGATCTGATCTCATGACAGAAGCTCATACATCCCCGTACTCAGTACACCCAGGGAGTACCAAGATGTATAAAGATCTTCAGAAGTTGTATTGGTGGCCAGGCATGAAACGCGATATTTCTAGATTTACTTCAGAATGCCTAACCTGTCAGCTGGTCAAAGCTGAGCATCAGAGACCAGCTGGGATGCTAAACCCCTGCCAATACCAGAATGGAAATGGAGAGTATTTCAATGGATTTTGTAGTTGGTTTACCCAGAACTGTTGAAGGATAAATTCAATTTGGGTTATAGTAGACCGACTCACCAAATCTGCTCAATTTTTACCAGTTAAGACAACTTTTGATGTGAGCAAATACGCTGAGCTGTATATAAGAGAAATAGTAAGAATTCATGGTATTCCAGTTTCAATTGTATCTGACAAAGATCCAAGGTTTACGTCAGCTTTCTGAAAGAGTCTACATAGAAATTTGGGTACTAAGTTGACCTTTAGCACAGCCTTTCACCCTAAGACAGATGGTCAATCAGAAAGGGTGATTCAGATACTGGAAGATGTACTCAAAGCTTGTATCATAGATTTTTCAGAGAGCTGGGATTCGAAGCTACCCTTGGTAGAATTCACGTACAACAATAGCTTCAAGCATTAATTCAGATGGCCCCTTACGAATCTCTCTATGGAAGGAAGTGTAGGACACCCATTCATTGGGATGAGATAGGAGAGCGAGCTGGTTTGGGACCAGATATCGTAGAACAGACCGCTGAAGCTATTAAGAATGTAAGAGATCGATTGAGAACAACTCAAAGGAGGCAAAAGAGCTATGCTGATAACAGACGCCGCGAACTGAGTTTCGAAGCTGGAGATCATGTGTTCTTAAAGGTAGAACCGATGAAAGGTGTGATGAGATTTGGGAAGAAGGGTAAGCTCAGCCCAAGGTTCATTGGTCCATACGAGATTTTGGACAAATTAGGAACGCTAGCTTACAAAATAGCATTACCCCCACATATGTCCTCAGTGCATAACGTTTTCCATGTATCAGCTTTGAGGAAATATGCCTAGGCAAGTAAAATTGATTCTTGCTGCATCTGGAAAACATATATTGATTTGTTGTTTTATGTTGAATGCTTGAATGTTGCATGATTCAGTTCAGCCAGTTATGTTCAAGTTTAAGCTAAGGATTCGCTGCTTTGAGGTTTTATATTTGCGAAAACTCACCAGTTATTTTAGCAAGCAGTTGTATTTTTCAAAACACTGAGTTGTACATATTGAAGATAAGATAAGCCAAGGGGAAGTTTCTTGTTTTTCCGTGTGCTGTAAAGGTTCTGGACATTGACTCTGAACGGATAGGCGATGCTGGTTTGATCGGTACTATGTTTTGGTCGAATAAGTTGAGCTAGTCTGTTTAGGGACTATCTGAGCTGGAGCAGTACCTTCGTTTCTAAGCAGATCTGGCCTATTTTTCCTTGACCAGACTGCGTGATTGGTTGTTAAATTGATTGGGTTTCTCAAATTTGAATGACCTTCCAAAGCTAAAATTCTTCTTATGAAGCTTATGTTACCATTTTATTGCACGTAAGCTGTTTCCGTTAAACCAAATCAGTTTTACTATGCGCGAGCTGTTTATCGTAGAACCAAATCTGTTTTCCTGTTCGTAAGCTAATTTCGTTAGCCAAAGCTGTTCTTCAGACCCGTGATCTATTTCGCACCCAAGATCCGTTTTATGTAGCCAAAGCTGTTCTTTACGTTTGGGATCTGTTTCCTTTAACCAGAGCTGTTTTGCGTTCTTCCGAGCTGGTTTTGCTATCATCAACTAGTAGCCCAGATGTGCACTCAGTAAAGTTATTTTTAAAGATAAAATGAGTTTCATAGCAGTGAATCATCCAGTTTTCAGCGATCGACCTTCGATCAAGAGCAATGTATAAGAGCTATTTTTAAAGTAAAGGAAGTAAAGTTTCAGTTTTAAGGACTTATGGCATAGAGGACCCGATCAATCAGGAAGGGACAGGATTACGGTATGACTATAATCCCTTCATTAGAAGGGACAGGATAATGGAATTACTGTAATCCCTTCACAGGGAGTTACTGATTCAGATAACATGCTTCATGCATCAGGACCACCAGAGAGCCTCTAGGCCATGAGTCACAATGTATAAAGCGATTCAGATCTGATGTTCCAATATGTATTTTCAGTATCAAGATTTGAGTTCAGATAACTTCCTTTAATTATGTATTACGTTTCAGTTATGTCTGCATTATGTGATATTGTTATACTAAATTTTACTTGTTGAGCCCCTAGGCTCACTAGTTTTCCCGATGCAGGTGAGGCAGCTCGGGGACAGGCAGGTGGTGCGAGCTGAACCATATTTTGTGGCTGCGTGTGTTTGTCGAAGCCAGCTTTTCCGCACAACCAGCAGTTTTTGTTTTTGATCTATTGTCAAACTGTATTAAGTTTCATTACAACAATAGAGAATTCATATAGAGTTCCATTAGTTGTAATATCGACTCATGTAATCAAAATCTGAAGTCATTTTTACCAAATCTTTTTTACTGTTCACTTTTAGCGCCAACTGTTTACGTTCAATTTTTGTAAGGGAATACAGTTTACAATATTTCGCGTTTAGTCCTTGTATATCTTTTCGATTTTCCATTTACTCCATTCCCTTGATTCCCATGGGTCTGGGCGTCACAGCATGGCTCGATTCTATTGTGCTATGATGTCATATCTTGGTGTTTCTCGACCAAACTTGATTGTCACTTGTTGCTGGACATCCAAGGGGATGCTGCTGCCTTTAGGAGTTTTTTTTATACTGATGTTAGTTTGGTTTTAAATGGGATTTTAGGTGAGAAAGAGGGCATGGTCGGTTGTATTTAAGGCTGAACGGCTGGATGGTGCAGAATGGTGTAGGGAGAAGGATCGACTAGGATGGTTCGATGCGAAGAAAGTGCTGCCCGACTGTGTTTCGACCAGGGGCCTTGGTTTGGGTCTAAGGCATGGTTATAGGGTCATACAGGCCTGGTCTAAGGGTGGTATGAGGTGGGTTCAAGGCTGGTTGAAGGTTGTAACTGAATAGGTGCAGTTTGGCCGAGGGAGGAGATCTTACGGTTGGGGTAGGTTATATGTGGGCTGTCAAACTTTGGGACGTTGTAAAGGGATTGCGAATGGTCTATATGACGTTTAGGGAGTCCTTTTGGTGCTGGTTGTGGCCTGGTCCTAAGGTAAGAAGAGCAATGGGTCAGAAATCATGGAGAAGTCGCATGAAGCTTCATGGCTGAAGGGTTGTGATCGGGTGGCTTGGTATGAATCGTGTGCATTTAAGACAATTAGGAGGCAAGTCAAGCCTATTTTGGAGGATTAGAGGGCCCTTAAGGGGCTGGTCATGGTCTGGGTTGTTGGGAAATAAGGATAGGGTCGCTAAGGTAAGGGAAACCGTATGCATGTTTGTTGGGTGAGGAGAGGCGAGGCTAGATGAAGTGATCCATATAGTGAGTCATGCGTGCTGCTTCCCAGCACCTTGCGTCATGTTTAAGAGGTTCTAGATTATGCGAAGATAGTTCCTAAGTTGGGTTCAAGGTATGGCAGTTAAGGGTACTTAAGTTAGAAGTCATACGGACCCGTATAGGATCCAATGAGAGGCAACATGTAGCGCTAAATGTTAAAGGTTATAGCAGCACCCTGAAGGAATCCGAATAGTTTTTATGGCTTGTAAACATGTTTAAGATGTGTAAAATTATATTCTAGGCTTGGTTCGATTTTGGTGAGTTTTGGGCTTTTCCGGTGACTCGTTGAGATCGTTCGGGTCCGAGTAGCCCGTTGAGAAGCCTAGAACGATTCCGATTGATCTTGGCTAAATATTTCTATGTTTTCTAATGCATCACAAGCATGCATGTAGACAGAAAGATTATGAAAATGAAAATTTTTTACGATGTTAATGGCATGATATGTGATGTTGATGTTTTAAAAGAAAAAGAAGAAAATTATTTCGAGGAATGCAAGTTTACTGTGACAATACATCGAGGAGTATGGTGACTATGACGTATGAGGCCCGTATAGCCATATTAGAGGGGGATAGTGACTACGGCGCAAGAGGTCCGTAGAGCTATTCCAGCTTAGTACTATTATTTATAGCTTGATCAAGCGAATAGAGAGGTTGGATAAATGAGAAAACATCACCAAAAATGTTATATTTTGAGGATTTATGCTATTTACATGCCATGATGTTATTTTTAGGATTGGAGGTTGTTAGGATCGAAAAGCAAGCTCGGGAGTTCAGAGAGGGGGAGGGGGGAGGGGGTGAATGACCTCCTTTGCTAATTTTTGTTTGAAAATTATTTCGAAAGGTTTTATAGCTTTGGAGCAAACTTCCAGCCGAGTTACCAGCTAGGAAGGTTCTCAGTGTCTACTGTTGTCTCGTGTAATAAAATGATTTTTATGCGAAATGAACACGATTCAATCAGTTGAACAATTTAAGTAAGTGCATGAATGTAAAAAAATTGTAGAAATGAGAGATTTGTTTCTGGAAGTTCGGAGCAAATTCTTCTACGTCTCCCCTTCTTCATCAATGGGAAGGTTTACACTAGAAGGGTTTGATTTGTACAACCTTGGTACAAACCCACTCCCGCAACCAGCAGCCACGAGAACTCCTAGCAAACAACCAACGAAACGCAGACCCGCGATCTGGTTCGCAATAAAACAGTCTCAACTCTAAGCTGGTCGTGCTATTCTAGCACTTCGACACTCTCTGTTTATGCATTACAACAAATGCTCAATGATACAGAGTCTGTAATAGAAGAGTTTGTGAAACAGAAAATGAAGTAAGAAATATGTGCGTGTGTACTTGTATAAGCTGGTTCAAGATGAACTCTGCTTGTGCTTGTGAAGGTTTTTGTTAGCTTGTGCTTTCAATTGATTGTTGTATGTTTCTCTCCTCTTCAAGGCTGCTCTTATCCTCTATATATACTCTTTGGATACAACGGTAATAAATGTAGCTAGTAGACACGTTGTATGCATCCAAATTGAATCTCCTGTGACGCCTTAAATGCATGTACTATGAAAGTACAGCTCCAATAAATGCATTGCCCTTTTTAGCACTCTGCGCCGTCTTCAGTTTGTATCGTATATCTGCGTATCTGATTTTAGCTCAAAGTAGTTCCAACGAATACATATCACTGCAGAGATGTCGAATGTTTCAAAATCAAGTTGTACGTAGATTAAAACATTCCAAAATATAGGTTGCTAAGTTGCCTTTAACTTAGCTGGCCTCCCGATCTGGTTCTAGAAAGTTGAGTTGCTTTGAGCTGGTTTTCTTAACTGGTCTTCCTGATGGTTACTCATCACTCCAACTGGTCTTGTTATTTGCTAGCTGTTCACAAAGTCGTAAACCAATGATTTCTTGATTTTCGATTCAGTGCTTTCTGATCTTCGATCTTTCTCAATTTATCTGGCTAGGCGTCTTTGAACTTGTATTTGCAAGACTTGGTATCCAGCTGATCTATCAAAACACCTTAAATTCCTGAAATGGTTTGTCCTGAAAACTAGCACATCTTGATATCCTGAACCAGCTTGACCAGACTCCCTTTGCTGGTTTGTCCTCAATGCTCTGAGCTGCTTTTTTCTTGACCAGCTTGACTCTGCTCCGATCTAGTTTCTACGTCCTACGTAGTAAGCTTCGTCCAGATCTTGTCACTTTGGTCCAATTTATCTCTTTTATGGATTTTATTTCTCGTCTATTTTTCATCATCAAAACTTGTGAAATTCATCCTAACAGAGGTTAAATTTTGTTTAAAGCGTTTTGATGATAAGGTTTGAAAGTTTACATTTTAAAGTTCTAATGTTGAAGTTTTAAACGTAGTTTTAGTAATACTATCTTAATGCATGTGGATGTATAATTAATACTTGTTATAAAGGTTTGAGATTGCTGAGTTTTTAGACTCACTAGATCTGATTCTGTGCAGGTGAGAGTGATGTTGAGGTTCGAGGAGACGACGCTTAAGGAGCACAGTACTCAGGCAGCACACTCCATAAACCTTTAACCTCCGCATTAGATTTTGTAGTGATTTTTGTGATAATTTTTGAAGTGAAATTTAAATTTTAAAAACTTTGAGGTTGAAATTTGTGAGGCTTCGACATGTCATTTGTTGAGTTTTGACGCAGGATTTACCTTCAAGTTTTGATATCAAAGTTTTTTCGCGTTAGATTTTATGAGATTTGGTTTATCGGAATTTCGAGGAAAATTACATCGTCTCGGACGTTATGTTTAGTTGATTTTGATGCATGATTTTATCTTTAAATTTTGCAGTACACTAAAAAAGTTCTTCTCATTTATTTAAAAGAAATATTTTAGAAAAGTTCGAGTCGTTTCATTGACCTTCTTGTTTTGGAAATGTATTCACGTAGTTAATTTTGAAGTTGTGTGGAATGTTCTTGTATATTATCTTACACCTCAACTAATAATGCCCACAACTATCGGGTAAACTCATTTATTAAGTTGATATTCTTTCTTAAAAAAGTTAACCTATTAATGGGCTAACCCCCTATATAGGTTAGAGGTCACTTGGCCCATACATGTGATAAATCGATGGATATGCACGAGTAGGCAGGGGTCCGATGGAGAGGACCAATATAATGGACTAATTTCCAGAGCATACCCCCACAATATTTCAATGGTGAATATGTTTCAAATGAGAATCGAACCAATGAAGTCGAGGAAGTTATTCCTACATCAACCAGGTCTTACCAACTCGCCTGTGCACTTGGGGCAGTTGATACTCAGTTCACTTAATAGTGGACAACTCAAATTACTCAGCAAATAGACATTAAATTAGTTATTAATTAAAAAGTATATTCCATAACGAAGAATTAACAACAATGTAATTAGAAGAATAAATGCATATGATATTATATGAAAATGAATGATTGGCTGAGTAGGTGACTAACATTAAAGTGTATGATATGTTGTATAATATAGAATGATATTGTATGATATGAAATTGTATGATATGTTGTATAACATAGATATATATTTGGTTTAGTAGGTAACTAACATTAAAATATATAATTGTATGATAAGTTGTATAACATAAGTGATATTATATGATAAGGAATGATCGACTAAGTAGGTGACTAATATTATAATAGAGAAAGTGTATGATATGTTGTATAACATAGAGTGATATTATATGAGTATGATAAGGATACATTTTTTGGTCTACGTAGGTGACTAGCAAAATAATGATGTTTTTTTTGGCAAATTCATACTCAATATGAATGAAATAATGAATCATTCTGACCATATCATATTCAAATTCAGTAATACTTGATTAGTACTCACTGATGTTGGCCTATTTCATAAACTAACATATTAATAGTGAATTATAATCATTTCATAATCAATAACAATGAAATACTGAATCATTCCGGCCATATGTTGGGAAAATATTCTAAGTTTTGGTGAAAACAAAAATCAGTTAGGAGGCTCTAAGATCAGATCTGGCATAGGGAACGCAACAAACCAGATCAGACTAGGTAAAGAAAACTTAGTCTTCAGAACAGTTCATATTAGATCACGCTAAGTAAGGACAACCTGGCTCTTGGACCAGTTCAGAAGGGCAATCAGATTAGAGCTGGATGGAGCTTCGCGACCAAATTCATACAGAACATAGCAAGTTCTACCAAGTATCTTGAAGCCATGGAACAATTCGGATCGGAGCTTAGGAGAGAACAGATAAGCGTAGGAGCTTCGACAGAACGGGTCAAATTAGAGCGGATCTTCGAAACGGTCCAAGAGCAGAACAAAGTCAGTAGAGCTTCGTAGATCATATCAAGTTCAGATCAGATCAGAAGAAGAGCTGAACCGAGCTGTCTTCGAGGCAGTGACTTGAAAAAAGGACTGTAGCAGATATATTTTTCAAGATAATATCAGTTGTGTCAGAGTCTAGCCGTAAACAAGACTTGCTACTTTAGAAAAACATTTAATGGAGCAGTACAGATCACAAGACGATCATTAAATGCCCATTAAATGCATGGACAAGGATACAAAAATGTACCTACCAAATATATTTGTTACCGTTCTAATACTAAGAATATAAAAGGAATTCAAGTGCATAAGAGAGATGACATACAACTTATTTTTAGATGAGAAGCTTTTACTTCAAACGCAATTTGAGCAACTGTACTTGTGATTTTATTTTCAATCAGAAGATTGTATTTCATTGTTTTATATTTAAATCATTTGAAAAGTATTTCAGCTGAGGGTTGAATACTATAGGCATTTGTACAACAGAGCTCATATATTCGAAAAGACTTTATTAAATTTGTTTTCACACCCATGCTGCATTTGAGATTTTATAGTGAAACGAACCAGACTCTAAATTATTTTTTAACACATGTGCGGAAAACATAAAGTTAAAGTATGACTCGTTCCCTTATAAAGCATTTCTAAATCATTTTCTAAAAATACTTTAAGTATAAATAAAGGAATATTTTAAAATGTTAAACATCCATACTGTATAAAATCAAATAAAATCAACTGCGACAAAATACCGAAAATAAACGTGTTTCAAACCAACATCCAACTGTATCAACTCAAAATAACACTGCTGTGGTCAAGGGGTACTGCTGCAATAGGCGCTCAGATGTCTTCACCTCCAGTCGGTGTAAACTCATCAACAGGGTCATCACCTGCACCATACAAACCTAGTGAGCCTAGAGACTCAGCATGCTCTATCGTATATCTTAACAAAGTAAATACCAATAAAATCGCAAGCAAGCACATACTTTGAATAACATAACGTTAAAAACATGAATGAGTGCATGATCTTAAAACATTGCTTCATACATTTCATATCGTACATACGTAACATAAACATACATAACACATGACATAACATAACATGAAAAACGTATGAGTCGTATCAGTGAATGTGAGCGGACGTGTGACTGATCAGTCGAAATAACCAACGTACGTGGCGGTGTGGTTCACCCGACCTCGAGCCGGAATCCCTATATGTCACACCTCTATGCTTGCCACTTCACCATGATATCACACATGGATCCATAAGCTCATAATCTTACATTAAAACAGGGGATCCCCGGGCCCGGCTACCCGTCTAGCTTCCATCATTAAAATTTGTCACATCACTTCAATCCCTCGGGTCTTTATCTTAAAAGAGACATGTCTGATCATTTCATAAAATCTCATGATGCGTGCATTTCTTAAAATCATGCAATTTAAAAGCTTAGCCGTCACTGTATATTTAGTCATTTCCTTTAAAACATTTACGTACATAGAATACAACATATATAAATAAATATACACTTACGGGCTTCTAAATTTTTCTAATTCGATCTAGACTGGTTCAGGAGCCCGACCCACTACTTCTAGACTAAACACCACACTTAACTTAGTCGATAAAACGAATGTTCACCCTTTTAAAACCTTGACTATTTTAAGTAAATTATTACTTATTTAAAATCAATTTTTACTTATTAAAATCAATTTTGACTTTTAAAATCAATTTAAATCAATTTTGACCCCAAAAGTCTATTTTGACCAAAAAACCGATTTTGACCAATTTAAAATCCCAACAATCAATTTTGACTTGATTAAAATCAAAAGACCCCAACTTTTACTAAGGACTTAAAAAACAAACATAACTTTTAATTATTTTAAAAGTTTGACTCAATTTTAAAACATTTGGCAATTTTCTTTAAAATCGGACCTTTGGGTTAAAATTAAAAATAACAGGTCCCTATTTAAAATAACTTGGAACGATTTTAAAATATTTGACTCGACATTCAACAAGCCGATCCGGTCCAATCGAACCAACCGGTCCAATTGAACCGTCCGGCCCAAAACATAAAATTAAACCTTTAAAATTTCTAATTTACTCCATCCATTGCTAAAAATTTAAACATTTAAAATTTGACTAAATAAAGACCAATTGACCAAATAAAATCTCAATGACCAAAATTTAACTTTAAAATTTGATAAAAGTATTAGGCCCATAAGTGAAAAGATTTTTAATTTAAAATATTCGGCCCAATACGCTAAAATTGCTAAAAATCCCAAAAATCAAATGAATTTTTAAAATGCTGGAAAACTTATTAAAATATGTTTAAAATATCAAATAAAATCATCCACGAACTTTGGCAAACTCTAGACTCGAAAATCTTAATTTTCACAAAAATGACCCGACGAGGCTAATTTGGAGCGATAAAACGGTAAAAATCATTAAAACTCCATTTATTAACCAAATCACTCCCTGTTTCAAGACACATCATCCTAACTCAATATACTAGTAACTGGAACAAACAAAACTCAAAACAGATTCAGTACATGACCAAACCGATACCCGCAATCCCACTGCCCGTGCGCAGACTGTAACCAGCACACGTGCTAGCATAAAATTCATAACTATTTCGTTGCTTGACCAAATCTCTTTCCGTTTGGACCTACGTGACCCTAATTCAGTGGGCTATCTCCTTCATTCAACCTTACACACACATACCATATATAGAGACATACCCGACCCCAAAAACGCTACTATCTCGCACAGACGACAAGCCAGGACACGTTCTGATTTTAAACTTCATAAATAATTCATTCCTTAACCAAATCGCTTTCCGTTTGGACCTACATGATCCTAACTCGATGTACTAGCTACCTGGACCATCCTTGGACCAAAATATAGCCCCATGAACCGACTATGACCAAAAAATCACAAGAAACGAATCAAATACGTTTTGAAAATTATGAAACATGCATGGATCTTAAACATTATGCATAGATCTGAATAAATCACATGCATTAAAATTTAAAAACAGTTTACTATGGCTTAAATGGTGAGAAAAAGAATAGATATTACATGCCTGGTTTGGTTGGAGAAGAGATTTACGAGTTACCAACGTTGTAGACGCAAGAATGGAGGAATTTCGAAATTTGTGCTTGAAGGGGAGGGGAGGATGGCTGGTTGATGTTTTAGGGAGGCTAGGTTTGATTAAACTTGGTGTTTATAAATAATACAATGTGACACAAATGACCCCTATGATTTAATTAAGTAAAGGAGAGAAAAAATGACATGCTTGCCCCTCCAATTAATTGAAAAGATAATAAAAATCTTAATCTTGGCTTTGAAATATCAAATTTTGGAAATACATGCCCCCTCAAAATTTAAAAAATCCTAAAATCCAATAAAACAACCCGTATAGGCGAAAAACGAGTTCCCCTCCAAATTAATTATAAAAACTCCAATTTTTAGAAATTGTTGCTTAACATAAAATAATTTCATTCTTAAAAATCCAATAACTTAAAAATCTCAAATTATTTTCATTCCGACCGGGCCTAATCTCGTCCACGCATCTGTAACTCAAACAGGCTGAAAAACAACACATGCACACCATGCAGCATAAAATCATAAATAAATCATAAAATATGGCATGTAATCATCTAAAACTATTTTCCCCTAGTCATGCACCCATTTCTACGTAATCTGGATTTCGGGACGTTACAATCTCTCCCCCTTATAGAAATTTCATCCCCGAAATAAGTTACGTACCGATAAGCACGTCTGAGAGGCATACTTGCACACCAAAGCCTTATCACGTAAATCTAAGTGCATGACTAAGCGTCTAATTTAAAACTCTAATGCCAAAACTCATGCAGGACTAAAATATGCAGCATGCAATCATAAACATAAATAATAAAACAGTAAAACGCACATACTGGTAGTGCGACTTCTGATCTCCACGCAGCAGGCAAGTACCCCACCAGAACCACCGCTCTGATACCAACTGAAACGAAGCACACTCTAAAATTTTTATTTTTTTTAAACACATATGCGGAAAAAATAAACTTAAAGTATGGCTCGTTCCCTTTTAAATCATTTCTAAATCATTTTATAAAAATACTTTAAGCATAAATAAAGGAATATTTTAAAATGTTAAACATCCATACTGTATAAAATCAAATGCGACAAAATACTGAAATAAACGTGTTTTAAACCAACACCCAACTGTATCAACTCAAAATAACACAGCTGCGTGGCTCCTATCACGTCGGGGAGGCATTGTTCTGATACACCAAAACCTTATCACGTAAATTTAAGTGCATGACTAAGCGTCTAATTTAAAACTCTAATGCCAAAACTCATGCAGGACTAAAATATGCAGCATGCAATCATAAACATAAATAATAAAACAGTAAAACGCACATACTGGTAGTGCGACTTCTGATCTCCACGCAGCAGGCAAGTACCCCACCAGAACCACCGCTCTGATACCAACTGAAACGAAGCACACTCTAAAATTTTTATTTTTTTTAAACACATATGCGGAAAACATAAACTTAAAGTATGGCTCGTTCCCTTTTAAAGCATTTCTAAATCATTTTATAAAAATACTTTAAGCATAAATAAAGGAATATTTTAAAATGTTAAACATCCATACTGTATAAAATCAAATGCGACAAAATACTGAAATAAACGTGTTTTAAACCAACACCCAACTGTATCAACTCAAAATAACACAGCTGCGGTCAAGGGGTACTGCTGCAACAGGCGCTCAGATGTCTTCACCTCCAGTCGGTGTAAACTCATCAGCAGGGTCATCACCTGCACCATTAAAACCTAGCGAGTCTAGAGGCTCAGCATGCTCTATCGTATATCATAACAAAGTACATACTAATAAAATCGCAAGTAAGCACATACTTGTAATAATATAACGTTAAAAACATGAATGCGTGCATGATCTTAAAACCTTGCTTCATACATTTCATATCGTACATACGTAACATAAACATACATAAGGCATGACATAACATAACATAAAAAACGTATGAGCCGTATCAGTGAATGTGAGCGGACGTGTGACTGATCAGTCGAAATAACCATCGTACGTGGCGGTGTGGTTCACCCGACCTCGAGCTGGGATCCTGTTGGTCCGTTAAAAATAGGATCAAAAGATCAGCAGCCACGCATTTGAAATAATTTAGAAATTTTGCGCGCTGCTAATACTGAGCTGCAATAGCTCGTTGTTCTTGAACATCTAAAATAAACTCAAAGGAAGAGCACCGGAGATAGATCTGGTATGATTTAAAAATCATGCGGAAAATACCAGAACTGAATCCTATATTTTAAAACAACTCAAACAGATTTATGTACAACATAAATATATTCGAGACTTGCAAGTGCTAGTGTGCTAATTGTGTATGCAATGCTAAGTAAGAGCAAGTGCTGAACTGTTATGCGTGCAATGCTAAGATAAATATGCAATACTGAAAGCTTAAAGAACACGATACTCAGCATATTTGTTTCTGGAAGTTCGGACTGTTGGGGATCCGGATCGGCCCCCGGTCAGGCAGCGGAAGAACAAAATTTAGT
>KV010707.1:1865-16049 GCA_001598015.1 Dorcoceras hygrometricum | reverse complement strand
CATACATGCGTGGATATCCTATGCTATCTGAGGGGATAATAGTGTATAAATCTCTGGCCAAAGTACTAGAAGTGTTTTAGGTAAATGTGTTTACCTAGTTACACTCACGATGTCACTATTCGATCTCCAAGATGTATGCATAGCTATCGGATCTTTAACGACTCTCGATTTACCAATGGTCGCTGATCTGATCGGGATATATGGATTGAAAGGACCGTATTATACGCTAACCACGACCAACTCGTTCTTGCAGGCATTATCAGTGATACCTATGGGATCATGGGGCGATGTTGCTAGACGGTTTACCATGATACGATGGGCAAGTCCGGAATTGTGATTCTGGAGCCACAATGGTTGTGGGCCCACGGCTAGCTGTATCCCTGAACCATTGAGGGTCACACAAGAACTGGATTCGAGATTCCCGCACGGATACTCAGCTCAACGTGTTGAGCATACAAATAGGATTTTGGGAGTGCGACTTCCTAAAAAGTCAACAGAGGTCAAATAGTGATTTGTCGATGTTGAGGGGCAAAACGGTCATTTTGAAATTTAGGGTTAGATGATCTGAAAAAATTGTTTTTCACATCATAACATTCAGTTTTGGAAACTGAGTCGATCCGTCCGATCTGATCAGCGATCGGAGTTACGATGAAGTCGCAGCAATGGATATCGTCATTTGGACCCGGGCCCGATGGGCCGGTCCAAGTCCATTGTTTGTCTACTTAATGTAGACTTAAGCACTTTAATCACAACTCAATTCATAACATACTTAACCTAACCCTAAAGCAAGCGCCGCCCCTCCTCTCCTCTCTCAAGCCGCCGCCGCCGCCGCCGCCGTCGCCGTGTGCGCCGCCAACGCCGCCTTCCTCACCGGAAAATTGTTTCCGGCCAATTCGACGAGGAGAATCCGTCCGCGCAGATCTCGTCACGCCTTCTAGTCAGGGTGACGAAGGAGTCTCGTATCCGGTCGTGGACCGGATAGGCGTTGTCTACCGCAGTCTACCGTGAAGTGCCGTTTTCTTTACGAAACCGGTCGGAGCCAGGCACAAGTGCTAGCAAGGTAGTGTTTTGAACACCCTATGAATGACATTAATTGTTAATTGTTTTATCGTATTGATCGTCTCCCGGCATCTATTTTCTGTTCTTCCGCTACCTAGCCGGGGGGCGCGATCCGGATCCCCAACACTTTGAACACACCCCGTGGCCACAGTTTGTTGCAAATTATTTGGAGCTATGTTTGAGTTCCTTGGCTCCCTTTTCGGTTGTGGCCTTCAGCGTTCGTTCTGTGTCTCATGCATAGCATCTGCATTTTATCTTATGCTTTTCTTTAGCTGTTTAGTTGCTCTCCGTACTGGGGTTTGACCCCATGTCCCTCTGAGGCTTGGTTGTTTTCCCTGCTTGTTTTGTTGTTCACGTTATCCAGCTGGTCGTGGATTTGACCCAGCTAGAGGTGCCCCAGGAGGTGGTTAGAGTATCCCAGTAGCGTATAGCATATATATATATGTATCAGTACAGTTATCCAGGGGATGCCCTGTGCTTTTGTTGTAGTCTGTTACTTTCGGTTGTGGTTGTTACCAGGTGTCTGATACATGTTATGCTGTATTGGTTGTTGTGGGCTTGTAGCCTTTGTTTTGTTGGTTTGTTGTTAAACTGGGATTACTTTGAGTATCGTACTATTTTTAATTATATCTTTTTAAACCGTCAGGCCAAAAGCAAAAATTTTACCCGGTTTTTTTGTAGCTTCCGCTTGTGGTGTTTGTTTTAACTCTGTTGTGAGCACGAGGCCTGACATTGCGCGTAAACTGAGTTTAGCTACGTTCCAGCTGAGGAGCAATGCCCCGCGTTGGTGGAGAGATACCTCATGAGCTATTGCTGAGATGGGAGCAGAAGTATCTTGGAACAGTTTCTGTGCTGCGTTTTGACATAAATACGTTCCGGAGTCGTATGTGAACAACTAGGAGCGTGATTTGAAAAATTCGTCCAGGGGGACATGAGAGCGGCAAGTATGCGAGGAAGTTTTCTTCTCTTTTTTCCTATGTTCCTCACGTTGCTGGACATGAGAGGGCTAAGAGGAATCGGTTTTTGGAAGGGCTGAATGAAAACCTTTATTCCTTGGTGTTGGCAAGTTCACCTACTACCTATGCAGATGCGGTGGACAAGGCCATTGATATAGAGCAGGGTTTGTTGAACCGACTATCTTGGGTTCGGCCGCAATATTTACAAGGTGTTCGTATTGGTTCTCATGTTAGAGTAGATGCCCAACTAGCCAACTTGTGGCGTGTGGGTTCATAGACTCTTGTACGAAACGATCTTTATATATGATATTCGCATTTATTATGGCATTCTTTACTTTCATTGTGTTGTATAATGATTAACAATTGCGTTGAGTAAAGACCTAGAATGCACTATAGTGCATGTTAGATGTGATAGTGGGTATGACGGCTATCATGAAACACATATAATAGTCACTGTGTATTCTGAATTAGTTCCTAGTCGATTGGGCCGTCAAAATGAGGATAAGGCCGCCCGAACTTGAGACTAGTATCTGCGATGCGAAGTACCATGTTTCATTGGTAGGGAACATTGTGATGTTCTGAGCATGCAGATAGATAATGACCTGGTGATCTATCGAACTACCCTCGTTCGGACTTTCCAAATGGTTACCATTTGTCGAGTGGATAAGTCCGAGGTCTTGGTTCTACTGATTAGTCCTCACGACTCCAAACGTCATTGAGACTCTACATGATAGGCGTCTCACTTTGACCCGTTTGCCGACTCACTTGGGGTCGTTAGGCGGCGGGATTGGGTGAGGCCCCGATGCATGTAGGAGTCGATGCATCGTTGTCGAGGATTCACCGCTCGCAGACATGCGTTCTACTGATTAGTCCTCACGACTCCAAACGTCATTGAGACTCTACATGATAGGCGTCTCACTTTGACCCGTTTGCCGACTCACTTGGGGTCGTTAGGCGGCGGGATTGGGTGAGGCCCCGATGCATGTAGGAGTCGATGCATCGTTGTCGAGGATTCACCGCTCGCAGACATGCGTGGATATCCTATGTTATCTCAAGAGACGATAGTGTATAAATCTCTGGCCAGAGTACTAGAAGTGTTTTTGGTAAATGGGTTTACCTAGTTACACTCGTGATGTCACTATTCGATCTCCAAGATGTGTGCATAGCTATCGGATCTATAGCGACTCTCGATTTACCAATGGTCGTTGATCTGATCGGGATATATGGATTGAAAGGACCGTACTGTACGCTAACCATGACCAACTGGTTCTTGCAGGCACTATCAGTGATACCTAGGGGATCATGGGGCGATGTTGCTAGACGCTCTTACCATGATCCGATGGGAAAGTCCGGAATTGTGATTCCGGAGCCACAATGGTTGTGGGCCCACGGTTAGCTGTATCCCTGAACCATTGAGGGTCACACAAGTACTGGATTCGAGATTCCCGCACGGATACTGAGCTCAATGTGTTGAGCATAGGAGGAGGATTTTTGGAAGTACTACTTCCTAAAAGTCAACAGGGGTCAAATCGAGATTTCCCGCTGTTGAGGGGCAAAACAGTCATTTTGCACTGGGGTTCTGAAAAATGGTTTTTCAGATCATAATATTCAGTTTTGGAAACTGAGCCGATCGGTCCGATCTGATCGTCGATCGCAGTTATAATGAAACCGCAATGAATTAAACGAACCGAATGTTCATATATGGACTTGGGCCTGACCCAAGTCCAATGGGCCGGTTCAAGCCCAAGTATATTTAATATATACTAATGTGTGATTAGGGCTTTGATCATTGCAACTACAACCTAACCCTAGATCTCTCTCTCTCGGCCGCCCCCCTCCTCTCCCAAAAGCCGCCGCCGCCGCCGCTAATTGATCGGACTTGCTCCGATCAGTTTTTCGAGGAGAATCCGTCCGCGTTGATCTCATCAGGCCTTCTAGTGCAGGCTGACGAAGGAGTCTCCCTTCCGGTCGTGGACCTGATTGACGAATCTACCGCCGCCTACCGAGAAGAGCCAGTCTCCTTGCGATTCTGGTTGGAGCCAGGCGCCTGTCGCCTGCAAGGTAATTGACTAAACGCCCTATGAATGGTTCATAGTTTGCAGTAGTTTTTATTTGTATTGAACGTTTCCCGGCCTAATTTTATTATTCCACTGCCTCGCCGGGAGACGGGATCCGGATCCGCCACAGTTCCCCAACATTTCAAGGGGCGCAATCTCAACCAGCTCAGGTGTGAGGCTCTCTGCTCACAATCCTCTAATCTCAATCAGTGGGTGATTAATTTAAACTAAACAAGTTTATTAAATCCAATCTGGTTTATAAGATTTTTTTTTCAAACAGCAGAAGCTTAAAGATATCAGCTTGTATCGTAAAAGTTATTCATTTATGAGATACTTCATTGTCCACGGTGGTTACAATCTAAGTTTACCAATACGTTTGATTCTTATGTACAAAACCAGACTCGAGCAACCTAAGATCAACTGTCCAAAAACATAGACTATCAGCTAGTGTTTAGTCTTCCTGCTGCTGACCCATCGTCTAGGTAGTTACCTCTCGCTACCCTTGGTTACTCCCACACTAGTTTCTTCCTCCTGTTGTCATGCACACATACAAAACAAAACAACAGCCGGATAAACTCCGGTGAGAATCATCTCAGTATAATCAGCAGGTATGAAAAGATAACAGACTCAATACATATCGAAGCATAATAATTCTAAAATGCAATGCATCTTTCTCAGTTCTTCGTTCTCAGAATTGATTCCATTTCATCTCAATGCCATCAAGATTCGTATCCGATCTTGACATGAATATTCATCTATCGAAACCATCTCCGGCTTCAAAAATCAGGTCATCTCAGTCCTGGGCATTAGAATCAATTCAAATCTCGTCGTATGATGCAATCTCATGCAAAATAAAAGATCCACTACCTGTGATGGATCGACACATACATAACTCAAGTTCAAAATCAAGAACAGTATCAAACATGTATGTGATTTCATCGGGATAAGTCAAGAAAACTCATTCTTGAGTAATCTAATCCCTGACTCTACTGTCAAATTATACCTTCGTTATTATCTGTTTAAAGTCTTCAAATATTGCTTCGGTTTCCTTGCAACTATTCCCAGTAACTCACAAAGTTAAATCCTGAAGTCTGTAACAAGAGTTACAAGGATTTCGAATTCAATCCTATTTATAGACAACGGTCTCTGTTTTTCTGCAGCATTTCCAACGTGTTCAATTCGAATTCCACGTGTCATGCTGAGTATTTATCAATCGTTATAGGATAAACTCCCACCGCTTCGAATCCAGCTTCTTCGATCAGTAGGTAGAGCGTATCAACTGTTCTTCGTGGTATAAAGAAATTCTCGTGACTGATGCTACTAAGTCTCACGACTAGAAGCCGTAGCTATATTCCGTTGGTGTAATATTCAGTTGCAACAAAACCAGCTTTCACAACCAATCAGTCGCAACATAACCAGCTTTCTCAATCAGCTGTCATAGCTACTCATAACAACCAGTCGCTGTATCAATTAACCCATACGACGACGTAATAGCCCAACAGCTGATTCCCGATCTCTACTGAAAGCACTCACCAGCTGGTCATACTAAAATATTTCATCGACTGGGCTCGCTACTAATTCAAATGATGTCGTATCGTGGTTCCTGTGTCATGACGTCGTGTTATTCTCAAACGGGGTAAATCAGCAGATACAACAAACTATCAACTGGTTCCTAATCTCTCATCTGGTTGCTGCTTCGAAAACCAACAGCTGGTTCGCTCTAATAATCCAACGACTGACTTCGCTAATTTTTTCAAAACGACATCGTATCGAGGTTCCTATTTCATAAGTTAAAACGATGTCGCATTGCTCCCTCTGCTGGAACCAAGTTTCACATACTTGCATCGACCGATCTGCGTTCATTATTAACACGACAGCGTTGCACCCACGTCATCAAACCAGTCGACACACTAACAAACCAGCAGGTGCATAAACCAGCAGGTGCGTAAGGAACTCTCGCTGCTGGTTCCCACGTGCATAACAGTAACCTACACGTGGCACTTCCTTATTGAATCTTGTATTTGCGCGTCTACTACCAGCAGCAATCCTTTCCCAACGACACAAATACCAGCAGGTAGCGACAGTACTGTTGACTTTTGTTGACTTTGCTACAGTAACATGCTGCTGAACGATTTTATCAAATTCTTTGCTTCGTCTGGTTCCCGATTACTTAGCGAAATCCAGTGATGCAAAATTCCTGAATCACACACCACTTCCAGAAGAAATCCGAGCTCATAAATTCAACTTCATCAAAATCAATCATTTGGAACTTCAAATCACTAAATTTCGATGTAATAATTTCGGACATTACATTTCTCCGCCTCTAAGAATTCGAGTTCGTCCCCGAACTCATCAGCAGTCGCTATATGCATATAAGAATCATGTAGTAACAAAACTGAATAAAACTGATCTAATTGGAATAGATAAGGAAATCGTTGTTTCATATCTTCCTAGCAGGAATAACATGAAAAGCATCAGGAAAATACTTTCTCAGCATAGATACATGAAAAACATCATATATACCAGAAAGCGATGGAGGTAATGCCAATCGATAAGCAAGATCGCCTAATTTCTCAAGAATTTCATAGGGGCCAGTAAATCTCGGAGACAATTTTCCATGCTTTCCGAATCTGATTGTACCCTTGAAAGGAGATATTTTCAAGAATACTCTGTCCCCTGTTTCAAAACGCAAAGGTCTACATCTGGTATTGGCATATTTGGTTTGTCTATGCTGCGCCGTTCTCATTCTCTGCTGAATCAATTTCACCTTTTCAGTCATTTCTCTAACCAAGTTTGGTCCCAACTCAGGTACTTCTGATACATCATCCCAATGCAAAGGTGAATGACATTTTCTCCCATACAACGCTTCAAATGGAGCCATTTCAATACTGGTTTGGTAGCTGTAGTTAACCTCTTTTTCAATTCAAGAAAACTGTTTTCACAAGCCGCTGACCAAACAAATGGTGCATTTTTCTGTGTCAACTGAGTTATAGGCTTCACAATACTCGAGAAATCCTGAATAAATCTTCGATAATATCCTGCAAGACCCATAAAACTTCAAATTTCTGGCACAGATTTCGGTCTAGGCCAATTGATCACTGCCTCTGTCTTACTGGGATCAACTGAAATACCATCTCCAGATATAATATGCCCAAGAAATACCACTCTTTGTAACCAAAACTCACCTTTCGATAGTTTAGCATACAATTTCTCATTTCGCAGCATTTGCAAAACAGTTCTAAGGTGGTTAGCATGATCACCCAAATTCTTTGAATAGATCAGAATATCATCAATAAATACAATCACGAAATCATCAAGATATTTATGAAATACCATGTTCATTAGACTCATAAAAATACTGCCAGGGCATTGGTCAATCCGAAAGGGCATAACAACAAACTCATAATGACCATACCTCGTTCGAAAAGCAGTTTTCGATATATCTTCATCTCTTACTCTTAACTGATGATATCCGGATCTCAAATCAATTTTTAAATATACTGACGAACCCTGCAACTGATCAAACAAATCATCTATTCGAGGTAAAGGGTATTTATTCTTTACTGTTGCTTTATTCAGTTACCGGTAGTCAATACAATCTCATGGATCCATCTTTCTTGCGCACAAACAATACTGGAGCACCCCAAGGAGAAACACTGGGTCTAATATATCCCTTGGTGAGAAGATCCTCCAGCTGTTCTTTCAATTCCTTTAACTCAATTGGTGCCATTCGGTACGGTGTTTTCGATATCGGTTGTGTACCTGGCATCAATTCAATGCTGAAATCTACCTCTTGATATGGAGGTAATCCTGGAATTTCATCAGGAAACACATCAGCAAATTCACAAACTACTGGTATATCAACCAGATTCGGGCTATTTTTCTTCACATCTATTGCATAAATCAGGAATCCCTCTACTCCTTTCCGCAATAGATTATTCATGGTAATAGCAGAGACCAAAGGAACTCTGGATCGTGATCCTTTACCATAGAATTTCCATTCATCAGTTTTCTCAGGTTTGAATCGAACCACTTTTTGAAAAAAATCTACTGTTGCCCTGTACTTAGTTAACATATCTATGCCAACTATACAATCAAAATCAGATAATCCAAGCACAACACAATCAATTTCCATTTGATGACCCTCAAACTGTAACACACAATTTCTGACAGCTTTGATCGATAACATCCCTTCCCCAGAGGTGAAGAAACCGACACCATCTCAGCTAAGGGTTCAACAGGTAACTCATGTAATGCAACAAAGGGTTCCGAAATAAATGTATGTGACGCACCCGTATCAATTAACACATAAGCAGGAAAATTGCACAAATAGTAGTTACCTGCAATAACATCATCAGGGGCTGCTTGTGCTTGTTCTTCAGTCAAAGCAAACATTCTTGCTTGCTGTTTAGGAGGTTGACTTACTGTTTGGATTCCTCCTTGTCTACCCTGCTGTTGATTCTGGGGTTGAAATGAATGTACAGAGGAGGCTTGCCTTTCTGGCATTGGCATTGTTCTCGCTGTTCCCGGATTCTGTGTATTCCTAGAATCACGTTGAGGACAAATTCGTGCAAAATGTCCAGGTTGATTGCAATTACGGCAAAGACCAGACACTCCTATACATTGTTCTGTAGCATGTCTGCCTCCACACTTGGTACAGTAATCACCAAATTTCTGTCCAGCTCACAGTTGTTTGAATTCACTTGAACTGGAGGAGCTACTGGTACCTGAACGTTTAAATTGTTTTCCTTTCCTTTAAAGAAAATTTTCTTTCCACTACTGCTGCTTCCAGCATCAAATCGAGGGGGTGGTGGAATCTGTGGGTTCTCTTGTGCTGCTTTGGCTGCTGCTGGCACAAATTGTGCTCTTCGCTGCCTTAGCAATCCAGCTTCTGCTCCTTTTGCTCGATTCAACGCATCAGCAAAAGTATTTGGTCGACCAGTGTTCACCAACGTAAACATGTCAGGATTCAAGCCATTGATAAACTGGTCAGCTTGTGCTTCATCGCTGATAGCAACATGTGGAGCAAATTTAAGCAAGCTGGTAAATTTAGCAACATATTCTTCAATATTCAATGGCCCCTGTCTCAGGTTTGCAAATTCTGCCCCTTTATCCTTCCGATACGAAACGGGGAAAAATCGTTGATAGAAAGCTGTTCGAAATACTGCCCAAGTAATCACAGTACCCTGATTCTCAAGCGCTTTCTTGGTTGCTATCCACCAACTCTTACCCAGACCATGCAACTGGTGAACTATCAGTTTTACCCGACTATCATCGGTATAATCAAGTGCTTCAAATAATTGCTCAATATCTTCCAACCAGTTCTCACATTCTATCGCATTCTCTGTTCCTGCCAACGTTGGTGGTTTAAAAGACTGAAACCGTTTCAACAACGTTTCCATCGGGGTTGCAGCTGCATTCAACATATCAGTCGATGTACTACCCTGCTCTGTTCTAGGAATTGTCCCAGTCTGCCGAGTAGTTGTTCTTCGAGGAGGCATAGCTAAGAATCAAACAGACTTGTTCACAATTCCTCATCAATCAATAACAAATCAATCTCAGTCCCTCCTCTGATTAGCGTACATGCATGTAATGCTTCTCAAGAGATCGAGTTCTGATTCATACTTCATTCAATACATGCTACAAATCACTTCGAAGAGCATGTAACTCGCATAATTCTTCGGCATACTCTTACCATTTATTCACAGTAATCAAATGATATGAATTCAAGCAGTAAGACATATACCACACAAGCATGCAATGGTTTAATCAAGAAAACTCTCTACCCCACTCATCTAATTCGAAAACTTACTAGTTTAGTGGGCTCTGATACCACCTGTTGTAAGGCTCTCTGCTCACAATTAATCCTCTAATCTCAAGCAGTGGGTGATTAATTTAAACTAAACAAGTTTATTAAATCCAATCTGGTTTATAAGATTTTTTTTTTCAAACAGCAGAAGCTTAAAGATGTCAGCTTGTATCGTAAAAGTTAATAATTTATGAGAATACTTCATTGTCCACGGTGGTTACAATCTAAGTTTACCAATACGTTTGATTCTTATGTACAAAACCAGACTCGAGCAACCTAAGATCAACTGTCCAAAAACATAGACTATCAGCTAGTGTTTAGTCTTCCTGCTGCTGACCCATCGTCTAGGTAGTTAACTCTCGCATACCTTGGTTACTCCACCACTAGTTTCTTCCTTCTGTTGTCATGCACACATACAAAACAAAACAACAGCCGGATAAACTCCGCTGGGAATCATCTCAGTATAATCAGCAGGTATAAAAAGATAACAGACTCAATACATATCGAAGCATAATAATTCTAAAATGCAATGCATCTTTCTCAGTTCTTAGTTCTCAGAATTGATTCCATTTCATCTCAATGCCATCAAGATTCGTATCCGATCTTGACATGAATATTCATCTATCGAAACCATCTCCGGCTTCGAAAATCAGGTCAGCTCAGTCCTGGGCATTAGAATCAATTCAAATCTCGTCGTATGATGCAATCTCATGCAAAATAAAAGATCCACTACCTGTGATGGATCGACACATACATAACTCAAGTTCTAAATCAAGAACAGTATCAAACATGTATGTGATTTCATCGGGATAAATCAAGAAAACTCATTCTTGAGTAATCTAATCCCTGACTCTACTGTCAAATTATACATTCGTTATTCTCTGTTTAAAGTCTTCAAATATTGCTTCGGTTTCCTTGCAACTGTTCCCAGTAACTCACAAAGTTAAATCCTGAAGTCTGTAACAAGAGTTACAAGGATTTCGAATTCAATCCTATTTATAGAAAACGGTCTCTGTTTTTCTGCAGCATTTCCAACGTGTTCAATTCGAATTCCACGTGTCATGCTGAGTATTTATCAATCGTTATAGGATAAACTCCCATTCACAACCAATCAGTCGCAACATAACCAGCTTTCTCAATCAGCTGTCATAGCTACACATAACAACCAGTCGCTGTATTTCAATATCAAAACGACGTTGTATCAATTAACCCAGACGACGACGTAATAGCCCAACAGCTGATTCCCGATCTCTATTGAAAGCACTCACCAGCTGGTCACACTAAAATATTTCATCGACTGGGCTCGCTACTAATTCAAATGATGTCGTATCGTGGTTCCTATGTCATGACGTTGTGTTATTCTCAAACGGGGTAAATCAGCAGATACAACAAACTATCGACTGGTTCCTAATCTCTCATCTGGTTGCTGCTTCGAAAACCAACAGCTGGTTCGCTCTAATAATCCAACGACTGACTTCGCTACTTTATTCAAAACAACATCGTATTGAGGTTCCTATTTCATTAGTTAAAACGATGTCGCATTGCTCCCTCTGCTGGAACCAAGTTTCACATACTTGCATCGACTGATCTGCATTCATTATTAACACGACAGCGTTGCACCCACGTCATCAAACCAGTCGACACACTAACAAACCAGCAGGTGCATAAACTAGCAGGTGCGTAAGGAACTCTCGCTGCTGGTTCCCACGTGCATAACAGTAACCTACACGTGGCGCTTCCTTATTGAATCTTGTATTTGCACGTATACTACCAGCAGCAATCCTTTCCCAACGACACAAATACCAGCAGGTAGCTACAGTACTGTTGACTTTTGTTGACTTGCTACAGTAACCTGCTGCTGAACGATTTTATCAAGTTCTTTGCTTCGTATGGTTCCCGATTACTTAGCGAAATCCAACGATGCAAAATTCCTGAATCACACACCACTTCCAGAAGAAATCCGAGCTCATAAATTCAACTTCATCAAAATCAATCATTTGGAACTTCAAATCACTAAATTTCGATGTAATAATTTCGGACATTACATCAGGTGTCTCAGCAGTCTTCCCAGCCATCCCAGTAGTTTGGTAATCTTTGTGGAAAACAGTTTAAGATGAGGTCAAGTTCTAGCTCATCGGGATCTGGTAGTTTCAGAAGTGGCAGCCCCATAATTGCTTTCTGTAGACAGTGTGGAGGAAAGTATTCGTTGGCGTAATGCATCGGGGTTCAATGTGCTTGCAATAACTGCGGACAGTTTGGACACTTTGCTAGAGTGTGTCCGCTGGTCGATACTCAGCGTACTGCTTATCCACCACAGGGTCGTTCAGGTGGATTGTCCAGAGGCAGGTCTTCTTCTGCGCAGCATCAGCAATAGAGATTTGGTGGATCTCAGCCTAGGGGTTCATTTTAGCAGCCCGGTCCATCTAAATTTTGGGGGTCTTCCCAGCCTCATTTCTCCGGACCCCAACAGACACAAGTGAATGCCATGACGAGGGAACAAGTAGAAGACACGCTCGGAGGAGTGATTGCAGGTAACTGTACTATTTTCAATTTTCCTGCCCGAGTATTATTTGACACTGGAGCATCGCATTCATTTTTATCTGATGCATTCATTCATGAGCATAGGTTATGTATGTTAGAGTAGATGCCCAACTAGCCAACTTGTGGCGTGTGGGTTTTATTGACTCTTGTGTACAACAATCTTTATATATGGTATTCGCATTTCTTTATGGCATTCTTTATTTTCATTATGTTATAATGTTAACAATTGTGTTGGATAAAGACCTAGAATGCACCATAGTGTATGTTAGATGTGATAGTGTATATGATGGCTATCATGAAACACATCTAATAGTCACTGTGCATTCTGAATTTGTTCCTAGTCGATTGGGCCGTCAAAATGAGGATAATGCTGCCCGAGCTTGAGACTAGCATCTGCGATGTGAAGTACCATATTTCATTGGTAGGGAATGTTGGATCTGTTTTGACAGATCCTGATTAAGTTTTGAATTACACAAAACCTATTATTGTGTTTCTAACAATTCCACTTAAGCGTACAGGTTTTAGGAACGAAGAAGACGATCAGCAGCAGCTATATTTGTCCAGCCGATGGTTCGCAATATTATCGATCAACAGTTGGTTTGGTGTTCATGGAATGGGCAGCTGGAAGAGTTTGCGTTGTTAACCAGTCGCAAGCTACAGTGGATTCAGTCGCAACGCAAAGATTTCCAGACGCAGTGTTTGAGTATCCAGTCGCAAGCAACAGCAGCATCCAGTCGAGAGCTTATATGAATCAGCTGTTGCTACTCAACCAGTCGCAAGCTTTGCATATTCAGTCGACTTGGTTCCCAGGCGCAAAGAATCGAAGAAGTAGCAAAGCGCAGCAGTCGTAGTGATAATCCAGTAGCGAAGCAGTTGACAACTCACGAAGAATTTACGAAAGATGGATGTCAACTGCTGAGCTCAATTCAAATGGCGAAAGCGACAAGAAGCCTGCAAAAGAAAAGGACACAAGTACTGTTCTCCTGTTGGTACTTTACAGAGAAGCGTTGCACTAAAATGGAAAGAAGTCAAATTAGCCAGTTGAAGCGCTGAACAGTTTTGGAAGCTATCCAACGGGAAGAAATTCAACAGAGGCTATTTATATTCGAGGAGCGCCATTGAAGATGCGTGACGAATGCGAGTTCGGTTGGTGCCACTACAACACTGTGGTAGAATTACATTGATTATACAGTGCACCAACAAGAGGGAAAAAGAAAAGAAGATGAGGCAGTCGACAATCATTCTTGAGAGGAGCTATTGTGTCGACTGTTGAATCTAGATTAGCTTGTTAGAGCATGTCCCTCGTGTGTGAGAAAAACAGAGAGTTGAGCGATTTCATTGTATCAATCTCACACACCCAGATTCATTCACATCTATTTGTGAATGAATCTCGAAATATGTTTACAGTTCACGTCCAAGCATGAAGACGTAAAACTCTTGTGTATGTAGTCAGTCACACAGTTGCGGCTGGTGTGCATTGTGGAGTCTAGGAGTTCTCACAGCTGCTGGTTGTGGGATTGGGTCTGTACACGCAGTTGTAAGATCAAATCTTCTAGTGGAGCCTTCCGAGGTGGAAGAAGGGGAGATGTAGGACATTGAAGTCCGAACTTCCAGAAACAAATATGCTGTGTATCGTGTTCTGTTATTCATTCAGCAAGAAATTACTTTAGCACGCATACACGCATAACGCAATCAGCACGTACGCACAAATCAACACTTGCTTATACTTAGCATACGCATAAACAGTTCAGCACTTAGCATC
>KV010706.1:860370-957264 GCA_001598015.1 Dorcoceras hygrometricum | reverse complement strand
GGATTGACGTAACTACCGCAATCAACCGAGAAGCGCCGGGTTCTTGAAACACCGGTTGGAGCCAGGCACAAGTGCCAGCGAGGTAACACGCCTGAAACACCCTATGTATGTTGATACATTGTAGATCTGATTTTTCGTATTGATCGCCTCCCGGTTCTATAATTTTTGTTCTTCCGCTGCCTGACCGGGGGGCGGATCCGGATCCCCAACAGTCACACCAACATTCTTTCTCACTCTTAACATTTCGTATTCACCATCTTTATTTAAAGCGCCTCCATTTTTTTTAACATTTCTTACCTTGAAATATTACTGTATCGTTTTTGCGCTCTTGCTCCCGTACTTCTTTTGCAAATATTCAATCTCAGGGACCTTCGCACACTCTCAAACTTCTGAAATGGCTTCCTTGTTGTTCACCAACGCCTATCTAGTTGACTTCGAATTAGTGTTGAACATTCCAGACAACGAAGGCATGCAGAATATGTTCAAAGCACTAGAGAGCAGTGGATTACGTGGTTTTCTGTGGTGCAAATCGGTATTGTAATGAGCCAGAATTAGAACAGTTTTTCGATACAGCGTTGATACAGGGTGGAGATATTACAGGGGCTATCTCAGGCAAGTATTTCAGTATTTCTCCATCTAGGTTTGCAGGGGTTTTTGAGTTGCCGACTGAAGGGCTATCGGACTTCTCTGATGTACCGAAGAATCTAGTATATGATGCTAGGAAAATCTTCTCTAAGTCTGGAGAACCTGTTGTTCCACATGGGAAGAAGAAGCTTCTAAAATATGAATATCGACTGTTGATTGATATCTTGGCAAAATCGATTACGGTGAAAGCAGGTTCATTTGATGCTGTGACAAATGAACGATTCCAGATGATGACGGCTATCCATTTCGGGTTGAAGGTTAACTGGAGTAAGGTAATGTTTTGAGTTTTGGAAGAAATGGTGGACAGAACAGTGAAGAAGGCAAAGGGGTACGGAGCGCAAATCTCTGTTTTGTTGAATAGCGACCCTGCGTTAACCATGGGAGAAGCAAGTCCTTTTCCGTCCTCAAAGATTCTGTCTCCTAGACAGTTCTTACATACACAACCACGAACCAAACAGCTGATACTCGTGGAAAATCCGATGAGGGAGGCAAAACGCCAGTAGCAACTGTGAAAAGGGCCTCCATATCAAAGAAGAAGTCTGAATCCACCAGTGATGCAACTGTGGAAATTGTATCAGAAGTGGTAGGGTCGAAGAAGCGACCAGCAGTTGAGGGTAGTGAGCCTGTTGTTCCAAAGAAAAGGCGAACTACGAAAAGCAAAGCATCTGTCTCCTCAGCCAATCTGGATATGGCATCTATCGCACAGGGTGCTGTACCCCTTCAAGTCATTGCACCAACATCTGCTGTGACTGCCGCTCAACCTCCTGCACCCAAGAGAAAATCACGGAAGAGAAAGTTGATTCTGTCAGAGGGTTCTGATGATGACAATGTTGAGGAGAGCATAGATGTTGAATCTGTTAAAGTTTCTGGAGTAAATGTTGAGGAACCAATTGAAAAAGTGAGCCAAGTGTCTGCACAGGTGGTGCCAACTACTGATGAGGTGGATGACATCATAGGACAGATACTTACTGAGACCTCCAAGCTGACAACAGATGATGCAGAGTCGGGAGAACAAATTTTTACTTAGACCGATGTTGGAGACATTGTTTTTGGCGATTCAACAGCTGATAATCCTGAAGAGTTTGCACAGTGGTTAGAGAACTATATTTCCGAGGGTGCTGAACAGGTGAATGCATCAGACAGTGGTCGAGTTCAAGGATAAATGAGTACAGTTGCTGATGCACAATTGTTTGAGACAGCGAATGTTGAAGAAGCTGTCGACAGCAAACAACGTGCTGAGGAGCTCATGTCAATAGATGATCTACTGTTGCAAATTCCAGATGACATGCTGCTGCCCTCAGTCACTGCCGTGGAGATTACAAAGATTCGACTTGGTGAGTCCATTTCTATCAATGAGGTTCAGGAACGTGACTTGTATTATGCCAGTCTGCCCCGCATTTATACGCTTGACAAGGGGAAGGAAATTTTAGAGGAGGATGAACCTGTTAAAGGGAATCCTGCGCGTGAAAAGGTTGAATTAATTTGTGGGGATGTGGAGTTTCTGGTAAGGCTCCGGGATCAGGTGATGCTAGATGTTGTTGATTTCTTTCATTCTTTTAGTTTGAATAAATTGTCTGATATGGATGCTTTGCGAGATTTGAAAGCAAAATAAAAATTAATGTTGGACTGGGCGGAGACAGATTCTTTGGAGACTTCTGTCAAGAGGAAGACATATTTTGGCGAAGTACAGAGAAATGCTGCTCAGGAAGTTTGTTGAATCTCATCGTAAGTATTACACTCCTGGCCAGCCGTGGACAGCTACAGCCTCTAAAATAATTGATCTTCTGTCTGTTGCACATTAGAAATCACTGAGGATATGATTGCACAGGAGAAAGAGCATGGCCTACCTGTGGATAAACCGTGCACTTCCACGTTTCTTGATGCATCTGTCGGTAGTGGTGATGTCCTAGCCCAATTTTACTCTATGGCCAAGTCCACTTGCTGGGTGAGGCCATTGGTTTTGATTGATGGGGTGTGGACACCCATTCAGGGCACTGATTTCTGGAGGAGCAGTTGCAAGTTGTCCTTGTTTGTAAATAGGAAGAAGTTGCCAGAAACTGTGATTGAAGACAATTTTGTGCCGCATGTTTTCTTTATCGAGCCTGTACAGTATTGGGGAGCCGCCCCTTCCTTGATCAAGACTTGGGGTTGGGCAAGAGTCTGTACAGATATTGTTCGATACCATATGTTTGGCTGTTTGAGACCAGTGCGTGAAGATGTTTGCACAGATATCGTTGTATATAATTTGGGAGTTGAGAGAATTCCAGCCAGTTTTCGCAGTATTTTTCAACAGGGTATATATACAGATAGTTTTGTTGGCTATTTCCGTGATTCAAATGTACAGAATTTATCAGATTTTGAGGAGTCTTCTTCGGATGGATCTACTATTTATCGTTCTCCCTCTCCCTTGCGTGATGAACCACTTGCATTAGGTCCTGGTATTCCTACTGTTGCTCAGGAGGAGCAATTATACTTTGTACAGAGTCCAGAATCTCCTCCTGCTACATCTCCGTGCCTGGAGACTTCCACTTCTTCCACCAGTCTGTCTACGCACTTTGATGCAGATGATATTCCATTGGATGATACTGCTGATATTCAGACATCATTACCGGTTGGTCGCACTGAGTTTGTTGAAGCAATCGACGATCTCCGGACTCTTTTAATTCAGCGTATCAATGATTCTAACGGCGAAATTCTATCTAAGCTCAATACTGTTGACAGGGGTGTTCTAGATGCTCTGCGACACCAGCATGAAACTCTCCGCCATTCACTTCAGGGTATTCGTCAAGACAATCAGAGGCAGGGTGACTTACAGCTTCTACACATTGACAATTTTAAGAAGGGTGTGGCGGGTCATGGCTTAAATGTCATTGAAAATTTTGTGGATGTCAGAAAGGAATTAAGCGCGCAAGATGCAAAAATCACTGCTTTGGATGGGCAAATTGCTGCTATCAGGAGTGAACAGTTAGAATTCCAAGAAAAAATAGCAGCAGATCTTCTCAGCCTTTCCACCCAGCTTGGCGATATTGTCGACTACATTCGTGGCGGTGATGCCAAAAAGGGGGAAGGAAGCAGCAGCCTCCGCCCTCTACCTACTCCTGTTAACCAAGGTGAAAGCAGTGGTAATGTTTTCAGAACAGCAGAGATTTCTCAAAGAGATATGGACAATGCTCAGAGAGACATTGTGGAAAGAATGATGACTGCTGATCGAGAAAGAGAATGGAGCAGAGGGAGCAGGAGTGGATCGTATAAAAGAAGAAGATTTTAGATCTATTGAGGATTGGCTTATTGTTGTACAACTTTTGTACCTCATTTTCAGTTAATGGATTTTCTGTTCTCAGCAGTTCGTGTGCAACAAGTTGCTGACAACAGTTATTGGTTTGGCTTTGAGATTTGTTGCCAGGTTACAGAGTTGATTTGATTCGGGTTCTGAGACTTTTGGGTTATCGGATTAGGTATTCGGGTTATCAGGTCAGGCATCTACTGTTGGAAGTGTTTTGAGAATGTTTGTTGCTTTCGACAGATATATCTATTGGATCAGTAATGGTTGCTGAAAACAGACTTTGAAGATATATTAGACAAAGATATCTGCCAATAGACATCATTATGTATTGGGGAAGATTTCTGCCAACAGATATCAAAACAGTGCAAGTAATGTTTGCTGACATCAGATAACGCAACAGTGTTTGTTATTGGAAAAGTACAAGTGAACGATGCTGTCAACAGATACGAGCATAGTAGAACTATCAGATACCATGACGTCACCAATAGATATGATGACGTCAGCTACAGTGGTTGTATAACAGATATGATGACGTCAGCTACAGTGGTTGTAGATATGATGACGTCAGCTTCAGTGGTTGTATAACAGATATGATGATGTCAGCTACAGTGGTTGTAGATATGATGACGTCGGCATTTCTGATTTTTCAAATGATCAGATATGTTTACCGTGACAGATAGTTACTGTTCAATCGTCTTCAAGAAAAATATATCTGCAAACAGAAACGATTCCAGGCGCAAGCGTTAAGCTGATTCAAATTCGATCAAATACTCATATTGGAAAAGATCGATGGCCATAACAGAATCGTACAATTGCCTGGAATTAAGGAGACAAGATTGGTACTATTTCTGGATAAATAGTACACATTGGCGGAGGTCGTTACAATGGGATTGCACATATATGGAAATTATATGTTACCATGTAGTGGAGCAGAATTGACGGCGTACGATTGTCAGTATTTTAAAATGGATTTCGTTGCCTTATCAGAATTAATCGACCGTTGAGAGAAGAGTATAAATAGCAGGAGTTTTGAATTAAAAAAAACTCTCGTCTTTGCTATTGCTGAAACTCTGCCAAATTGCTTTCTGAGCTTTCATTACTTTGAAGTCACTATCACAAAAGCTCAAACACTCGAAGAACTATACCGTTGATCTTCATAGAAAAATATCTTCGAGTCATCCTCTGATTCACCATTGTTGAATCGATTTCATTGTATAAGAAATGAAAGGATTTTACAGTCTCACAGAACTTGTATTCATTGTTATATTTAGTTGAGTCTGTAACAAACGGGCTTCCCAAAAAGCCGTTTGAAATATTGCTAAGAATTGTAAACCAGCAGCTGCGTCTGCGTGGAAGTTTGTGGAGTTGCTAGGAGTTCACCTTTGTTGGAATAGCGGTGGCGGATCCGGATCCCACTTCCCGGGGTGCAGCAAAAACAAAAATTGCCCGGAAAGTGTTCAATACATTCAAAGAAATCTACAAACATACATAGGGTGTTCGTAGATGATTACCTTGCTGGCGTCTAGGCGCCTGGCTCCGACCAGTTTCACGAGGAAACCGGCACTTCAAACTGTAGGCGGCGGTAGATCCTCCAATCAGGTCCACGATCGGATTCAATCTTCCTCCAATCAGCCTGCACTAGAAAGCTGATGGATTTTGGCACGGACGGAAACTCCTCGTTGCGATGGCCGGAACAAGTCCGGCAAGAGGCGGCGGCACGTGGAGGAGCCGACGGCGGCGCGTGACCGTGAGGCTTATGGAAGGGGGGCGGCCGACATTTTCTTGATGGAGGCTAGGTTTTGTTGTGTAGTGTAATTGTGTGTTTAGCCCTAGATATAACTTATAATTATAATTTAATCATGGGCTTGAACCGGCCCAATGGACTTGGGTCAAACCAATCCAGTACTTGTGTGACCCTCAATGGTTCAGGGATACAGCTAGCCGTGGGGCCACAACCATTGCGGCTCCGAAATCACAATTTCGGACTTGCCCAACGTATCATGGTAAAGCGCCTAGCAACATCGTCCCATGATCCCCTAGGTATCACTGATAGTGCCTGCAAGAACCAGTTGGTCGTGGTTAGCATACAGTACGGTCCTTTCAACACATATATCCCGATGAGATCAACGACCATTGGTAAATCGAGAGTCGCTAGAGATCCGATAGCTATGCATACATCTTGGAGATCGAATAGTGACATCGCGAGTGTTACTAGACAAACCCATTTACCTAAAACACTTCTAGTACTCTGGCCAGAGATTTATACACTATTATCCCCTCAGATAGCATAGGATATCCACGCATGAGAGCGAGCGGTGAATCCTCGACAACGAAGCATCGACTCCTACATGCATCGGGATCTCACCCAATCCCGCCGCCTAATGACCCCAAGTGAGTTGGCAAACGGGTCAAAGTGAGACGCCTATCATGTAGAGTCTCAATGACGTTTCGAGTCGTGAGGACTAATCAGTACAACCAAGACCTAGGACTTATCCACTCGACAAATGGTAACCACTTGGAAAGTCCGAACGAGGGTAGTTCGATAGATCAACAGGTCACTATCCATCTGCATGCTCAGAACATCACAATGTTCCCTACCAATGAAACATGGTACTTCGCATCACAGATGCTAGTCTCAATCTTGGGCGGCCTTATCTTCATTTTGACGGCCCAATCGACTAGGAACGAGTTCAGAATACACAGTGACTATTAGATGTGTTTCATGATAGTTGTCATACCCACTATCACATCTAACATACACTATGGTGCATTCTAGGTCTTTATCCAACACAATTGTTAACATTATAATAATAATGAAAATAAAGAACGCCATAAACAAAATGCGAATATCATATATAAAGATCGTTTCATACAAGAGTCTATAAAACCCACACGCCACAAGTTGGCTAGTTGGGCATCTACTCTAACAATCACCCACTTTCCCTATAGCCAACTACTCATCAGACGCAGTCCCATTGTTTCGTGATGTTTTTCAAACAACGGTCCTGGCAAGGGCTTCGTAAGTGGATCAGCAACGTTGTCCGCAGAGGCGACTCTCTCAACTGCTATGTCACCTCTAGCCACAATATCCCGGATTATGTGGTATTTCCTCAGTATATGTTTGGATCTTTTGTGAGACCTAGGCTCCTTTGCTTGCGCAACGGCACCCGTTTTGTCGCAGTACATCGGGACTGGACCAACTCCATCAGGAATGACGCCCAACTCTTGGACGAAATTCCTTATCCAAACCGCCTCCTTAGCAGCAGCTGATGCTGCGATGTACTCAGCCTCAGTGGTTGAATCCGCGATGGTGTCTTTCTTGGAACTCTTTCAAGAGACAGCACCACCATTGAGCATGAATACAAATCCAGAGGTTGACTTCAAATCATCGACGTCACATTGGAAGATAGAATCAGTATAGCCTTCCAATTTCAGTTCACCACCCCCATAGACCATGAACATATTCTTAGTCCTTCGCAAGTACTTAAGAATATCCTTCACAGCCTTCCAATGCAATTGGTCGGGGTTGGCCTGGTAGCGGCTCGTGACACTCAGAGCGTATGCGACATCCGGTCTAGTTTAGATCATGTCATACATAATACTACCTATTGCCGAGGCATATGGCACACGTGCCATACTCTCTATCTTCTCATCAGTCTTCGGACACATAGACTTAGATAGAGTGACCCCGTGGCTCATAGGTAGGTGTCCTCTCTTGGACTATTCCATAGAGAACCTCTTAAGTATGGTATCGATGTAGGTAGCTTGGGTGAGTCCGAGCATCCGTTTCGATCTATCCCGATAGATCTGTATTCCAAGAATATAGGATGCTTCACCCATGTCCTTCATCGAAAATCTACTAGACAACCATACTTTAGTTGACTGCAGCATTCCTACATCATTCCCAATGAGTAGAATGTCATCAACATAAAGTACGAGAAATGTCACAGCGCTTTTAACTACCTTCTTATATACACATGGCTCCTCGGGATTCTTGATGAAACCAAATTCCTTAATTGTTTCATCGAATCTTAGGTTTCAACTTCTCGATGCTTGTTTGAGACCGTAGATCGATCTCTGAAGTTTGCATACCTTATGCTCACTTCCCACAGATGTGAAACCCTCAGGTTGCGTCATATAGATCTCTTCCATAATGTTTCCATTAAGGAACGCAGTTTTCACATCCATTTGCCATATCTCATAGTCGTACCATGCGGCTATGGCTAGTAAGATTCTAATCGACTTGAACATTGCCACTGGTGAGAAGGTTTCATCATAGTCAACACCTTGCCTTTGAGTGTAACCTTTCGCGACCAATCGTGCCTTGTAGGTCATTACCTTACCATCAGGCCCAAGTTTCCTCTTGTATACCCATTTGCATCCAATAGGAACAATTCCTTCGGGAGGGTTAACAAGAGTCCAAACTTGGTTCGCATGCATTGAGTCAAACTCAGACTGCATTTCTTCAAGCCACAAATTAGAATCAGCATCGGAAATTGCCTCCTTGAAAGTTCTTGGATCAGATCCAACAACTTGATCACCTTGATCATCTTCAAGGAGAAAACCATATCTCTCAGGAGCCCTAGGGACCCTTTCGGATATCCTAGGTGCGACCATTTCTGGTACTGGCTCTGTAGGTGCGGGAGATTCACTTGGTACTTCAATTGGTTCTCGAACCTCTTCGAGTTCTACTATCTTGCCTTTTCTATCAAGTAGAAAATCCCTTTCCATAAAGGTGGCATTCCTAGAAACAAACACTTTTGTTTCACTTGGATAGTAGAAGTAGTATGCAATGGAATTCTTTGGATACCCAATGAAGTAGCATAAGATGGATCTAGTATCCAGCTTATCTCCCACTGTCTGCTTCACGTAAGCCACTTGGATAGTAGAAGTAGTATGCAATGGAATTCTTTGGATACCCAATGAAGTAGCATAAGATGGATCTAGTATCCAGCTTATCTCCCACTGTCTGCTTCACGTAAGCAGGACATCCCCAAATACTCATGAGGATTTGGGTGGTTTGCCCATCCACATCTCATATGGAGTCTTATCCACTGCCTTGGTGTGGACATTGTTCAACAACATTACCGCCGTTTCGAGCGCATAGCCCCAAAACAAGGTAGGAAGCTCAGTGAAGCCCATCATAGATCGAACCATGTCCATCAAAGTTCGATTACGACGCTCCGCTACACCATTGAGCTGTGGTGTGGCCGGAGGGGTCCACTGTGCGAGAATCTCATTCTCTTTCAGATAGTCTTGAAACTCAGCACTCAAGTATTCACCACCTCGATCGGATCGAAGTGCTTTAATACTTTTGCCTAATTGATTTTCTACTTCAGCCTTGAATTCTTTGAACCTTTCAAAGGATTCAGACTTGTGCTTCATTAAGTACAAGTACCCATACCTAGAGTAATCGTCGGTAAAGGAGATGAAGTATGTGTGACCGTATTTAGTACCAATACTAAATGGACCACACACATCAGTATGGATCAAATCCAATAGGCCTTGGGCACGTTCAGGCTTACCCTTGAAGGGTTGTCTAGTCATCTTTCCCTTGAGACAAGACTCACAAGTCGATAGGGAGTTAATGTCTGACAAATCAAACATGTCACTCCTAACTAATTTGTTCATCCTACTTAGAGAAATATGACCTAGCCTAGCGTGCCAAAGTTGTGCTGGGTTTAAGCTATCGTATTTCCTTTTAATCGTTGTTGTATGTGTTTCGACATCGCGAGTTGGAACGTCTTTTAATTTTAAGGTGTATAAATCGTTTTCACGTTCCCCAATTCCAATTAAACATTCATTCTTGTAAATATTGCAAATCGAATTAGCAAACATACAAGAATATCCATCACTATCAAGCATAGAAACAGAAATAATGTTCTTTATTAATTCAGGAACAAACAAAACTTTTCTCAATAACAACTTAAATCAGAAGACAGAAATAAATAAACATCTCCTATAGCTACTGCAGCAAATCTTGCTCCATTGCCAAGCCTCAAGTGGGTCTCACCCTCTCTAAGACGTCGGCTTCTTGTCATCACCTGCAAATCATTGCAGATATGAGATCCACATCCGGTATCAAGTACCCAAGAAGTCTAATTAAGAGACATATTTATTTCGATATAGAACATACCTTTCGTAGTTCACAACTGAAGTTTTATGAATTACCCTCCCACTATTTTAACGATTTCACCACCCTCTAATGAAATCGGGAAAGCAAGTTCCCTTAGTGGGTACACGGAGCCCAATCAAGCGATCATGGATCTCGAATAATATCAGCCAACCATGACCCCCAAAAGGTAGTTTCCAATTGCAACCGGTGCAACCTCCATGTTTTCACCTCACGTCCAGTAAGGGTCCAATAATATACGCCGTTTACTATCACGTGTCAAGATGACCCATCAATGTTGAGTCGTGAAGGACGGTCCCCTTAACGTCCCCAATAATATGAGACAACGTTAAAGGGAGTTCCAACCGACTCACAACAATTGTCAATGGCGTGGACAGCTTTTCGGCATACATAACCCCCTCAATAATATGAGCCGGGCCATGTATGCGGGTAGCATCGGCGTACACCCATTGTTGATGGAAGGTAGGGATAATTTAAACAGATTTAAATTCCCTTTAGTTTATCGAATAAACTTTTATCTTGATATAAGTTTTAAATCGTATTTAAAACGAGAGATTTTATTTTCGAAAATTTGGTCTCATGCAATTTTAAATCAAAATTTAAAACATGCGGATTCAACATATATATCAAATATATAATTAACTTTGGGAAGATCGATCGCGAGAGATATGCGGTCCGTGGTTGCCAATCACGGACCTGGGTCCAATCCTAGGTGAAATGCAATATGCAATGCAATCCTATTACAATTGCTTCCGGTTTTATAGATCTTCGGTCTTCAATATCTTTGATCGTCATGGGCCCACCATCTTCAAATGTCCTCCCACTAAGTCTAGTAATTTACAATTAAATTTCCATGACACATAAGGGATACAATTTTAAGGGATGGGAACGGGCCACAAACAGACCCACTTTAAAAATGATAATCAACAATATTAAATACAACCGAAATCGCAAAACCTAAAGCATACACCTAACACATTGGGCATGGCTCTCGATCATCCCAAACGTGCAATCAATCTAATTAACTTTCATAAATTAAATAATCAAATTATTTACTACAAAATCATATTTTAATCATGAAATCGCATTTTATAATAAAATCGCATTTTGTTGATAAAATCAAATTTTAATCAACAAAGTCATATTTTAATTATAAAATCATATTTCACAATTAAAATCATATTTTGCAATTTTAATTGCATTAAATTGGGCTTAAAACAATTTTTGGCCCAAAAATCTCAAAATTTCAAAATCGACCAAAATCGGCCCAATATCGAATATCGGTCCGTAAACTTCATGGACTGCCCGGGACAGGCCCGAACAAAACCTAGAAGGAAAAATCAGCCATCGCAACAATCTGCCGGAAATCACGTCGGACGGCGGCCGCCGCCACATAGCGCACGGCACAAGGCCGCGCCAAGCGCGACGCATGTAGCACCCAGCCATCGCGCCAACAGCGGCCATCATGGTGCGCATCCCGTCGCCATCCAGCACGCAAAACAGCAGCAATCGGTCGGCCATCTCTCGGCCTCCTCACGCGACCCGCGGCAAGGATGTTGCGCAACCAGTGCGCAAAGTCGTGGCAACCAGCAGGCCACCAGGCGGCAGCCAATCGCGGCCAGCGCGTAGGTACCGCACGGGAATAGCGGTGGCGGATCCGGATCCCACTTCCCGGGGCGCAGCGGAAAACAAAAATTGCCCGGAAAGTGTTCAATACATTCAAAGAAATCTACAAACATACATAGGGTGTTCGTAGATGATTACCTTGCTGGTGTCTAGGCGCCTGGCTCCGACCAGTTTCACGAGGAAACCGGCACTTCAAACTGTAGGCGGCGGTAGATCCTCCAATCAGGTCCACGACCGGATTCAATCTTCCTCCAATCAGCCTGCACTTGAAAGCTGATGGATTTTGGCACGGACGGAAACTCCTCGTCGCGATGGCCGGAACAAGTCTGGCAAGAGGCGGCGGCGCGTGGAGGAGCCGACGGCGGCGCGTGGCCGTGAGGCTTATGGAAGGGTGGCGGCCGAATTTTGCTTGATGGAGGCTAGGTTTTGTTGTGTAGTGTAATTGTGTGTTTAGCCCTAGATGTAACTTATAATTATAAGTTAATCATGGGCTTGAACCGGCCCAATTGATTTGGGTCAAACCCAAGTCCATATGAACATTAGGTTCGTTTAATTCACCACGGTTTTATCATAACTCCGATCGATGATCAGATCGAACCGATCGACTCAGTTTCCAAAACTGTGTATTATGATGCGAAAACAATTTTTCAGATACCTAGTCCAAAATGACAGTTTTGCCCCTCAACAGCGGGAAATCGCAATTTGACCCCTGTTGACTTTTAGGAAGTCGCACTCCCTAGAATCCTCCTCCTATGCTCAACATATTGAGCTCAGTTTCCGTGCGGGAATCATGAATCCAGTACTTGTGTGACCCTCAATGGTTCAGGGATACAGCTAGCCGTGGGCCCAAAACCATTGCGGCTCCGAAATCACAATTTCGGACTTGCCCAATGGATCATGGTAAAGAGCCTAGCAACATCGCCCCATGATCCCCTAGGTATCACTGATAGTGCCTGCAAGAACCAGTTGGTCGTGGTTAGCGTACAGTACGGTCCTTTCAACACATATATCCCGATCAGATCAACGATCATTGGTAAATCGAGAGTCGCTAGATATCCGATAGCTATGCATACATCTTGGAGATCGAATAATGACATTGCTGTTGGGAACCGCGGCGGATCCGGATCACGCCTCCCAGCGAGGCAGCGGAAGAACAAAAACGATACCGGGAGACGATTAATACAATAAATAAACACAACCATAGGGTGTTTAGGTGACTACCTTGCTGGCAACTCGTGCCTGGCTCCGACCGGTTTCGTAAAGAAAACGGCACTTCATGGTAGGCGGCGGTAGATATCGTCAATCAGGTCCACAATCGGAGACGGGATTCCTTCGTCAGCCTGCACTAGAAGGCCTGACGAGATCTGCACGGACGGATTCTCCTCGTCAAGATTGGCCGGAAACAATTTTCCGGGGAGCGGCGGCGGCGAGCGACGGCGACGGCGCGGCGTGAGGTTGAAGAAGAGAGGGTGCGGCGGTTATGATGCTAGGTTTAGGGTTAATTGTGTTGTATTTTATGATTAGGTCCAAGTCTATATTAAATAGACTTGGTGATGGGTTTGGATCCGGCCCAACGGGCCCGGGTCCAACGGATGAACATTCAGTTCATCCCCATCACCGAGACTTCATCGTAACTCCGATCGCCGATCAGATCGGACGGATCGACTCAGTTTCCAAAACTGAATACTATGATCTGAAAAACCATTTTTCAGAACCCCAGTGCAAAATGACCGTTTTGCCCCTCGACAGCGGGAAATCACGATTTGACCCCTGTTGACTTTTAGGAAGTAGCACTCCCCAAAATCCTCTTCTCATGCTCAACACATTGATCTGAGTATCCGTGCGGGAATCTCTAATCCAGTACTTGTGTGACCCTCAATGGTTCAGGGATACAGCTAGCCGTGTGCCCACAACCATTGTGGCTCCGGAATCACAATTTTGGACTTGCCCAAACGGCGTGGAGCTTGCACAACCAGTGCGCACTTCGGCCGGCCACCATCGCGCCACAGCGCCCATCGTGCGCTGCCGCCGTGAGTTTTTCGTGGCGGCGGCGCCCGAGTCGGCAAACGGGTCAAAGTGAGACGCCTATCATGTAGAGTCTCAATGCCGTTTCGAGTCGTGAGGACTAATCAGTACAACCAAGACCTCGGACTTATTCACTCGACAAATGGTAACCACTTGGAAAGTCCGAAGGATGGTAGTTCGATAGATCACCAGGTCACTATCTATCTGCATGCTCAGAACATCACAATGTTCCCTACCAATGAAACATGGTACTTCGCATCGCAGATACTAGTCTCGAACTCGGGTGGCCTTATCCTCATTTTGACGGCCCAATCGACTAGGAACATGTTCAGAATACACAGTGACTATTAGATGTGTTTCATGATAGCCGTCATACCCACTATCACATCCAACATACACTTTAGTGCATTCTAGGTCTTTACTCAACGCAATTGTTAATCATTATACAACACAATGAAAGTAAAGAATGCCATATAAATAAATACTAATATCATATATAAAGATTGTTTCATACAAGAGTCTATAAACCCACATGCCACAAGTTGGCTAGTTGGGCATCTACTCTAACAATCTCCCACTTGCCCTAAAGCCAACTACTCATCAGACGCAGTCCCATTGTTTCGCGATGTTTTTCAAACAACGGTCCAGGAAAGGGCTTCGTAAGTGGATCAGCAACGTTGTCCGCAGAGGCGACTCTCTCAACTTCTATGTCACCTCTAGCCACAATATCCCGGATTATGTGGTATTTCCTCAGTATGTGTTTGGATCTTTGGTGAGACCTAGGCTCCTTTGCTTGCGCAACGGCACCTGTGTTGTCACAGTACACCGGGACTGGAGCAACTCCATTAGGAATAATGCCCAACTCTTGGACGAAATTCCTTATCCAAACAGCCTCCTTAGCAGCAGCTGATGCTGCGATGTACTCAGCCTCAGTGGTTGAATCCGCGATGGTGTCTTGCTTGGAACTCTTCCAAGAGACAGCACCACCATTGAGCATGAATACAAATCCAGAGGTAGATTTCGAATCATCCACATCACACTGGAAGCTAGAATCAGTGTAGCCTTCTAGTTTCAGTTCACCACCCTCATAGACCATGAACATATTCTTAGTCCTTCGCAAGTACTTAAGAATATCCTTCACAGCCATCCAATGCAATTGGCCGGGGTTCGCCTGGTAGCGGCTCGTGACACTCAGAGCATATGCGACATCCGGTCTAGTTGAGATCATGCCATACATAATACTACCTATTGCCGAGGCATATGGTACACGTGCCATACTCTCTATCTCCTCATCAGTCTTTGGACACATAGACTTAGATAGAGTGACCCCGTGGCACATAGGTAGGTGTCCTCTCTTGGACTCTTCCATAGAGAACCTCTTAAGTATGGTATCGGTATACCCATTTTCACCCAATAGGAACGATTCCTTCGGGAGGGTCAACAAGAGTCCAAACTTGTTTCGCATGCATTGAGTCAAACTCAGACTGCATTGCTTCAAGCCACAAATTAGAATCTGCATCGGAAATTGCCTCCTTGAAAGTTCTTGGATCAGATCCAACAACTTGATCACACTGATCATCTTCAAGGAGAAAACCATATCTCTCAGGAGCCCTAGGAACCCTTTCGGATCTCCTAGGTGCGATCATTTCTGGTACTGGCTCTGGAGGTGCGGGAGACTCACCTGGTACTTCGATTGGATCTCGAACCTCTTCGAGTTCTACTATTCTGCCCTTTCTATCAAGTAGAAATTCCCTTTCCATAAAGGTGGCATTTCTAGAAACAAACACTTTTGTTTCGCTGGGATAGTAGAAGTAGTATCCAATGGAATTCTTTGGATACCCAATGAAGTAGCATAAGATGGATCTCGTATCCAGCTTATCTCCCACTGTCTGCTTCACGTAAGCAGGACATCCCCAAATCTTCATGTA
The DNA here is from genome assembly GCA_001598015.1 of Dorcoceras hygrometricum. Classification (NCBI taxonomy): domain Eukaryota; kingdom Viridiplantae; phylum Streptophyta; class Magnoliopsida; order Lamiales; family Gesneriaceae; genus Dorcoceras; species Dorcoceras hygrometricum. The sequence continues at coordinate 941,624 of KV010706.1, read as the reverse complement.
TTAGTACTTGGGTGGTTTGCCCATCCATATCTCCTATGGAGTCTTATCCACTGCCTTGGTGTGGACATTGTTCAACAACATTACCGCCGTTTCGAGCGCATAGCCCCAAAACGAGGTAAGAAGTTCAATGAAGCTCATCATAGATCGAACCATGTCCAACAAGGTCTGATTACGACGCTCCGCTACACCATTGAGCTGTGGTGTGGCCGGAGGGGTCCACTGTGCGAGAATCCCATTCTCTTTCAGATAATCTTGAAATTCAGCACTTAAGTATTCACCATCTCGATCAGATCGAAGATGGTTTAATACTTTTTCCTAATTGATTTTCTACTTCAGCCTTGAATTCTTTAAACCTTTCAAAGGATTCAGACTTGTACTTCATCAAGTACAAGTACCCATACCTAGAGTAATCGTCGGTAAATGTGATGAAGTATGTGTGACCGTATTTAGTACCAATACTAAACGGGCCACACACATCAGTATGGATCAAATCCAATAGGCCTTGAGCACGCTCACCCTTGCTCTTGAAGGGTTGCTTGGTCATCTTTCCCTTAAGACAAGATTAACAAGTCGGTAGGGAGTTAATGTCTGACATATCAAACAGGTCACTCCTAACTAACTTGTTCATCCTACTTAGAGAAATATGACCTAGCCTAGCGTGCCAAAGTTGTGCTGGGTTCAAGTTATCGTGTTTCCTTTTAATCGTTGTTGTATGTGCTTCGACATCGTGAGTTGGAACGTCTTTTAATTTTAAGGTGTATAAATCGTTTTCGCGTTCCCCAATTCCAATTAAACATTCATTCTTGTAAATATTGCAAATCGAATTAGCAAACATACAAGAATATCCATCACTATCAAGCATAGAAACATAAATAATGTTCTTTATTAATTCGGGAACAAATAAAACGTTTCTCAACAACAACTTAAAATCAGAAGACAGAAATAAATAAACATCTCCTATAGCTATAGCAGCAACCCTTGCTCCATTTCCAAGTCTCAAGTGGGTCTCACCCTCTCTAAGACGTCGGCTTCTTGTCATCACCTGCAAATCATTGCAGATATGAGATCCACATCCAGTATCAAGTACCCAAGAAGGAAAATTAAGAGACATATTTATTTCAATGTAGAACATACCTTTCGCAGTTTGCAACTGCTCGAGGTACTCCTTGCAGTTCCTCCTCCAATGCCCAGCCTTGTGGCAGTGGTGGAAAACATCCTCATGCTTGTTTGGTTTTGAAGCCTTTGCCTTTGGCTTCTTGGCGGACCTTTCCTCCTTCACAGGAGCAGAACGCTTCTTGCTCTTGCGTTTGGGCCCTTTCTTTGCAGAGGAAGAAGAGCCCAGAAGGAGGATGGGTTTGTCCTTCTTTATGGTCCATTCAAACACTACAAGCATGTTAACCACCTCTTCAAGGGTGGCTGCCAGCTTGTTCATCTTGAAGTTGACCACAAAGGGGTCAAATACAGCGGGTAGCGAGAGGAGAAGTACGTCCACCGACAGCTCGTGTGGAAGTGCGATATCAAGGCCCGACAGCTTTTCAACGAGCCCAATCATACGAACCCCATGCTCGCGGACCGAAGTCCCATCGCGCATGCGGCTCGTCATCAGCTCCTTGACAGCCGTGAACCTCTCATGTCGAGAGTTCTCCCCGTACAGCTCTTTGAGATGAAAAAGTATGTCAGCAGCATACTTCGTCTTATCAAAACGCCGTTGCATTTCATTGGACATCGATGCCATCACATAGCACCGAGCTTTAACCTCGTCGTCCCACCATTGTTTAAGCGTTACCAGCTCCTCAGGGCTGATATCGGCAGGGGCAAACTTCGGAGGACTCTTCTCTATCGCATAGAGAAGTTTCTTCGAAGCCAATACAAGATTGAGGTTGCGGAGCCAGTCTTGGTAGTTCAGACAGGTGAACCTGTTGCTATCCAGTATAGCAGCGAGCGGGTTTTTCATCGAAACCATTTTATAAGCAGTAATACTGAAAGGAAAACGGACATACATCACTAACTATATAAGATATAAGCTAAGACATAAAACATGATCGTTAAGTTTTATGAATTACCCTCCCACTATTTTAACGATTTCACCATCCTCTAATGAAATCGAGAAAACAGGTTTCTTTAGTGGGTACACGGAGCCCAATTAAGCGATCATGGACCCGAATATATCAGCCATCCATGACCCCCAAAAGGTAGTTTCCAATTGCAACCGGTGCAACCTCCATGTATTCACCTCACGTCCAGTAAGGGCTCAATAATATGACGTCGTTTACTATCACGTGTCAAGATGACCCATCAATGTCGAGTCGTGAAGGACGGTCCCCTTAACGTCCCCAATAATATGAGCCAACGTTAAAGGGAGTTCCCACCGACTCACAACGATTGTCAATGGCGTGGAAAGCTTTCCGGCATACATGACCCCCTCAATAATATGAGCCGGGCCATGTATACGGGTAGCATCGACGTACACCCATTGTTGATGGAAGGTAGGGAAATTTAAACAATTTTAAATACCCTTTAGTTTATCGAATAAACATTTTATCTTGATATGAGTTTTAAATCATATTTAAAACGAGGGATTTTATTTTTGAAAAACTTTGGTCTCATGCATATATTTTAAATCTAATTTAAAACATGCAACATGCGGATTCAATTAACTATATATCAACATATATAAAGATACATTGGGATGATCGATCGCGAGAGCTATGCGGTCCGTGGTTGCCAATCACGGACCTGGGTCCAATCCTAGGGGTAATGCAATATGCAATGCAATCCTATTACAATGCTTCCGGTTTTACAGATCTTCGGTCTTCAATATCTTGATCATCATCTCCACCGTCTTCGGATGTCCTCCCACTAAATCTAGTAATTTACATTTAAATATACCATGACATACAAGGGATACATTTATCAAGGGGTGGGAACGGGCCACAAACAGGCCCACTTTAAATGATAATCAAAATATTAATATAACCGAATCACAAAAACCTATCGCATACACCTAACAAATTGGGCACGGCTCTCGATCACCCCAATCATGCAGATAATCTAATTAACATGCATAAATTAAATAATCTAATTATTTATCGCAAAATCATATTTTAATCATAAAATCGCATTTTATAATAAAATCGTATTTTGTCGATAAAATCAAATTTTAAACAACAAAATCATATTTCATTATAAAATCGTATTTTATAATTAAAATCACATTTTGCTAATTTTAATTATATCAAATTGGGCTTAAAACAATTCTAGGCCCAAAATTCTTAAAATTTCAAAATCGATCAAAAACGGGCCCGATATCGAATACCGGCCCGAAAACTTCACGGGCTGCCCGGGACAGGCCCGAACCAAACCCTAGAAGAAATCAGCCGTCACGACATCGCCGGAGCGGCTGCCGCCGCCGGCGGCACCACCACGAAAAATCGCACGCGGCGCAAAAAGCCACGCTCGGCCGCAACATCGCGCATCGTCTCGCCACTCATGTCGCATCGCCGTGCGCCCATCACTCGACCACCGCACAGCAAGGTGCACAACCAGCGGCCGATCTCCATCGCGACACGGCGCCCAGCGAGGTGCAGCAGCGGCCGGCCATCATGGCGCAATCGCGTGGCCAGCGCGCGGCTGTGATGCGCGACAAGCGCGCATCGTGTACGCCATACAGCACGGCGGCAGATCGCGCAACGACTTGCACAAAGCGGCGCGACCAGCACGGCCATGACGCTCGACCAGCGGCCGTCCATCGCGCGGCCAGCGCGCGATGGTGTCGCGCATGAAGCGCGACGTTTTGCGTCGGGCGCGCATGTGAAGCGTGCGCATGTGCGCGCGAGGAGGGGGCGCCGTTGCATGCGGCGGCGGCCGGCCGAAATCCAAAACGCTTTTAATGATCTCAATCTGAAATTCAAGAGGTTAGATACAATAAGGCAGTATCGTATTGATCAGATCCAAAAACCTTGGTTCTGACACCACTGTTGGGAACCGCGGCGGATCCGGATCACGCCTCCCGGCGAGGCAGCGGAAGAACAAAAACGATACCGGGAGATGATCAATACAATAAATAAACACAACCATAGGGTTTTTAGGTGACTACCTTGCTGGCAACTCGTGCCTGGCTCCGACCGGTTTCGTAAAGAAAACGGCACTTCACGGTAGGCGGTGGTAGATATCGTCAATCAGGTCCACGACCGGAGACGGGATTCCTTCGTCAGCCTGCACTAGAAGGCCTGATGAGATCTGCGCGGACGGATTCTCCTCGTCAAGATTGGCCGGAAACATTTTTCCGGCGAGCGGTGGCGGCGGCGGCGGCGAGCGACGGCGGCGGCGCAGCGTGAGGTTGAAGAAGAGAGGGGGCGGCGGTTATGATGCTAGGTTTAGGGTTAATTGTGTTGTATTTTATGATTAGGTCCAAGTCTATATTAAATAGACTTGGTGATGGGTTTGGATTCGGCCCAACGGGCCCGGGTCCAACGGATGAACATTCAGTTCATCCCCATCACCGAGACTTCATCGTAACTCCGATCGCCGATCAGATCGGACGGATCGACTCAGTTTCCAAAACTGAATACTATGATCTGAAAAACCATTTTTCAGAACCCCAGTGCAAAATGACCGTTTTGCCCCTCAACAGCGAGAAATCACGATTTGACCCCTGTTGACTTTTAGGAAGTCGCACTCCCCAAAATCCTCTTCTCATGCTCAACACATTGAGCTGAGTATCCGTGCGGTAATCTCGAATCCAGTACTTGTGTGACCCTCAATGGTTTAGGGATACAGCTAGCCGTGGGCCCACAACCATTGTGGCTCCGGAATCACAATTTCGGACTTGCCCAAATTAGATGTGTTTCATGATAGCCGTCATACCCACTATCACATCTAACATACACTATGGTGCATTCTAGGTCTTTATCCAACACAATTGTTAACATTATAATCATAATGAAAATAAAGAACGCCATAAACAAAATTCGAATATCATATATAAAGATCGTTTCATACAAGAGTCTATAAAACCCACACGCCACAAGTTGGCTAGTTGGGCATCCTAGGAGTTCATATTGAGCGAGGCTCGGTGACTGGGTGTCTGCAGAAGGACTGTGTACATCAAATCTTCTAGTGTATCCTTCCTGAAAAAGGAAGAAGGGGAGACATAAGATATTTATATCCGAACTTCCAGAAACAAACTCTGTCCCTTTATCTCTTTACATTTACGCATTTATTTATTATTTACTGTTCACAAATTAATCGGCTTCATTCCGCACTTTTTAGTTAGCCGAGAGATTTTCACTTAACTGAGATCCCTCAAGTTTGGTAACTCGTACTTGAGTTAAGCAGCGCGTGTAAAACGTTTTGAAAAGAATTTGAAATAGAAAAATTGAAGGAGTTCATTCAACCCCCCCCCCCTTCTGAACTCCTGTACTTGTTTTGATCCTATTTTTGGGACCATCACACTTACTCCAACAAGATAGGATGGAGCACTAACTGACTACACAAGGGAGATGTCTTCCCACACCTCACCAGCTTCAAGCAAGCGTCCAAAAGTAGTATCCAAATGAAGCGTCTCAGCAAGAGGAGTCCAACGCTACCACTCTCACTTCAATCGGAGCTATCTACCGTCGGCAATCGGAGAAGATAAGGTTCGGTGAACAGTAGCTAGGGTATCGTGATAGAGTTCAACAATCGGGAAATATTCTAAGTGTCGGGGAAAACAATAATATACAAGGGTCGAAGTCCTCTATATACTCAAGTCTGCTCATAACTGTTGAACAGATCCCACCGAAAGCTTAAGGCTCAAAGCTGAATTTCCCGCTCGCATCCAGATCTTGCAGCAGATCTCACTCTACGCCCAGAACAGATCCCGGCCTAAACAAACGACGTCGCACAGAATCTACTGTTGCAACTGGACACGTCACCCGCTACACAAATCTGAATCGCTAACGCAAGAGGAATCTGAAACTCAAAACGGCGTCGCTCTCTAAACACTCAGTTCTCTCTCAAACTGAAGACCAACACTATTCACTACTGATTCTCACCCGCTAAACCAAAAGCTATCGTTCCAACTAATCCAAACGATGTAGTTCAGCTACTCGCTGCTTAAACAAGTCAGTGCACTCTCTTCTGCTCAGCTACAACAAATTCCACCACGACTGCTGGACACAACCACTCAGCAATGACCTACACCCGCAACTACACAGATCCCGAAACAAAACTCTAACTCTCCAGATCTGTTCTAAGGACTTATACAAAACCCGATAGCTTCTCCAAGCATATCGACTCAAATCTGGACATCCAGGCTCGTTCGCTCAAATATGAATCCAGCAAAACCCGATTAATTAACTCAATTAATCCTTCTAAAATTTCGGGTCTCACACTGCACAAGATCGTCAAGCTAGCTATGCTAATAAGAGGCGCAGACCGTTGGATTTTCAGGTTGGTGATCGAGTATTTCTATAAGTTTCTCCTTTCAAGAGCGTGATGATATTCAGGCTTAAGGGTAATTTAGCTCCTAGATTCGTTGGCCCATCCGAGATTATTGAGAGGATTGGATCCTTGACGTATCATTTGCAACTGCTTGCTGAGTTAGCAGCAATGCATGATGTGTTTCATGTGTCAATGTTGAGAAAATATGAGCCAGATCCTTCCCATGTGCTAAAAACCGATGAATTAGAGCTGGATCAAACCCTGAGTTATGTTGAGTACCCAGTGCAAATTTTAGATATGAAGGAGAAGCAGCTGAGAAACAAGACTATTCCGTTGGTGATGGTCCAATGGAGCAAGCATGGCCGAGAAGAAGCTACCTGGGAAGTTGAATAAAAGATGAGATAAGATTGGTCTCATCTGTTTGAGTATACGCAATATTGATCCAAGTAATATTTTAGCTTGTTGATTTGTGTTTAAGTTGCTTTTGAACATTTTGTTAGTAGCTGGTGATAAGCATCGAGGGTGCTAGAGAATTATGTATCCTGTTTGGTGATTTTCTGGCAGTCCTTTTCTTCTGACTCATAATTGCCTTTGATTTCGAGACGAAATCTCTTAAGGTGGGGAGGATGTGAGGACTGTAATTAATGACTTTATTAGTGTTATGTTATGAGCATATTTGAGGAAATAGCAAGGGCTAATCGCTTAAGTTGATGATGATTTTCGAATTTGGCATAGAACGGATCACGCGTGAGCTGATCTCCAGATTTGGAGGCGGTGCAACGTCGTTTAACGACATAGTTGAGACACTGGTTGAGCGTGAGCAGAATTGTGATATCAGATTTGGGGGAGAGATAGTTTCTTTCCTCTGAGTTGGTTGTAGAGTAACTTATGTGCATGGCGCTCAGAGCTGGATGCTCCTATTTAGTCAGTGTGCACGATCCACTCTAAGCTGGTTGGTGAAGTGAAATCTGGACAGTGCGTGAGATCTATTTTGCATGTGCAAATCGTTTGTGGTTCAGATTTGGATGAGTTCAGGTACGGGTCAGCTTTGGAGAGAAAGCTGGTCAGCAGGACCTGAATTACTGTTGTGATATGTGTTGGCGTATTCCTGAGCTGGTATCAGATTTGATGTGAGCTGGTTTTCTTAAGAGGACTCCTGCGCGACGTCGTTTGGCGGTAGTGAGTTGGTGTAGCGTAGAGTAGTCAAATCTGGTGTAGCACTAGGCAGATATGGTGTGGTGCTCATATCTGAGTTGGTTGACTTACACTGTAGCATTGACCAGGGGGAAACGTGATCTGTTTAGTATGCTGGAGCTATTGCATGGACCAGCTGAGAAGTACAATGAGCTAGTATATGCCAGAACTGGTATCAGTTTTGATGAGAGCTGGTCGGTGGCACAGTAGCATATATCAGGACTTAATAATTGGCTTTGACTTTGATCGTGTACCCCATTTATATCTTTCGACACTTAGCCAATTTGAGACCCGATATCCATTATCTTCCTCCCTGAAAGAAATCGAAATATACTGTTCCCAAAATCCTTACTGTTCACGCGCACTATATCTTCTTGATTGCCGTTGATTTACGTTGCTGTTTTGCGCAAGGCTGGTGGTGCTGAGTTCGTTTATTCAAGACCTTTAGATTGATACCATTTTGGAGCCTTGGATCGACACGTTGAGGGAATGCAAAGTAGTTTCCTGAAAGGTCCAACGTTAGCACTGATTTGTGATTTGGCCGGCTGAGTCGGCGTGCCTGAGAATCCAGCACTGTCGCTGAGTCATGATAGCCAGTTGAGTCGCTGAGATTTGGATTCTGATGATTGAGTGAGATTTGTGTAGCTGAGTTGTTGTGCCTTGCTTACCGATGATTCTTGGTAGCCCTCATGCATTGCACGTTTGAAATATTGCATGTCTGATATGACTGATGCTTTATTTTTCTCTTCGTACTGAGGTTTGACCTCGTTTTATTTTACCTTTTTGGGCTGCTTGGGTCTGTGTTGGCCTTTGCAGGGTCTTCAGGTAATCCAGCTGGACCGAGTGGAGCGTCTGCTGGTAGATCCCTGTTTTGAGTCCCTGTTATATATTATGTATTGAATGTTTGAATAATGTATTTGGGGATCTGTAGTTGTTATATTACCTGTATGCTGATGTTGTGTGGATTTCTAAGTTAAAATCCCTATTTTGAGTATGATTGTATTTTGAGATGATATTTCAGTTCAGGCCCAAACGAAAATTTTTAGCCCTTATTTTATGCTTCCGTGTAATTATGATTAATTGAGTAATTAATCGGTGGTTTAGCGAACCGGACCTGACATTTTTTAGGCTTCGTGCAGATTCATATGATATTTTTGACCTCTCTGTATCAATTTGTAGTCATTGGAATTACTTTAAACTAACTCCAGATATCCAGAGATTTGGTTTGAATTGAAGACGGCGCAGAGTATGCTAAAAAGGGAAAAATATTTAATGGAGATGTACGAGAATAGTACAAGCATTTAATACGCCGCAGATATTTCAGTTTGGATACATTCGACATGTCTACTAGTAACATTTATTATCGTTGTATCCAAAGGGTATAAATTGGAGAAGAAGATCAGTTGAACTCACCGAATGCCAACACAATGAACTAACTGTTGAATCAAACAGCGAACAAGAACAGAGTTCATCTGTCAAACCAGCTCACAGCTAGTGCCACACACAGAGATTGTTATTCAATTCTTTGTGTCACATAAACATTTGTACACACTCTATAGAGTTGAATTATCATCGTACATCATAGACAAAGAGTGTCGAGTGTTAGATTTGCACAACCAGCTTAGAGCTGTGTTCATTGTATTTTGGACCAGATCGCGGGTCTTAGTTCTTGGTTGAGACTAGGAGTTCTTGCAGCTGCTGGCTGTCGGATCGGGTTTGTACAAGGAGATTTATAAATCAAATCTTCTAGTGGAAATCATTCCCGTTGAGAAATAAGGGGATACGTAGGACAATTAACTCCGAACTTTCAGAAACAAATCTCTTGATACATTATCTTTTACATTTACGCATTTTTTTAACTGTTCAATGTTTAAAATCGTGTTCGTTCCGCATAAAATATTTTTATTACACGAGACTACAACCTATCACTGAGATCCTCCAAGCTGGTAACTCGGCTTAGAGGTTTGCATCGAGCTGTAAAATATTTTAAAATCAATTTTTAAGAAAAATTAGCAAATGAGTTCATTCACCCGCCCTCCCCGAACTCCCGAGCTTGTTTTCTGATCCTAATATATACTGTTATTGATTATCTGAGCTTCTTTCCTTCTAAGCTGTTCTAAGCTGCTCGCTTCTCATCTGATCTGTTCTGTTCTGTTCTTCCTCTTTCACTCTAAGTTGTTTGGTTTCTTCATAGTTTTGCTCTAAGCTGTTTCTGCGCTTCTTCTCTAAGCTACTCTTGTGAGGAATCAGGATTTAAATTAGTGATTAATCGGATTTATTTGGGATTAGTCGCGTGAATTTTTAGGATTTTATGAGAGAAAATCCAATTCCAGTAGAATTCAGCAGTAGCGTGAGTTGATGAAGTCTGATCAGTCTTTGATGGCGTAGAAGAGATACGCCGTCGTTTCGTGAAAATCAGGCATCGCGCTAATGAAAGGAAATCAGGTGTAGCGCATTTCAGACATATACTGTAGCGAGTGAATAATGCGTCGTCGTTTTGCTATTCAGTAGTAGCGCTTGAAGTGGTATCTGCTGGTAGCAAGTGCGCGGGTGCGAGGATTAATGAGAACGCGACACTTGTTGGTCAACCTTTTAGTGTTGACTGCTGTTGTTGAAGTGAAAATCAATAGTTGCGATTGTGAGGGATTGATTTAGTCGAGCGACCAGCTGTTGGTTTGAGGAACCAGTCGCTGATGGTGAAGCGACGTCGTTTTGATAAGTTGAAACGCAGCTTTTTGGGTGCAACGCTTTTGATCAGCTGTTGGCAGCGAAGGTGACGTGTCCCTTATGTCGTCGTTTGAATTGTTTAGCGTGACCAGCTGTTCGTTGTTTCGAATGGTCATCAGCTGTTGGTGCGCTGCGGCATCGTTTTGATTAGTTGATGCGGCGTCGTTTTGGTGCGTGAAGAGTAATTCAACGCCTGATGGTTGCTGCTGATTTCTGTTGAGAGCAAACGCTGGTTTCTGTTGTAAGATACCTACTGTTTCGATGTCTGATGATTTTGTGAACAGCAGCTGTTGGAATTGGGAGATATATAGATAAGTGTTGATCGACACTTAGAATTATTATGAACCCGACATTTCTTATCTCCATATTCAAACCAACGTTTTAGCTACTGTCCACCGAACATTTCTTCCATATATTTCTGTCGATTCCAGCCTTTGTTTTCGATGATTTTGGTGGCGCTAGATTCCTTGTGAGTTCTCTGTCGATTGCTACTCATTAGAGGTTGTTGAACGACTTGTGGAAGTGAGCGTGAAGCTGCTGGTGTACGAGGTTTCTGGAGAAATATGATTGAGCGTTCTTGATTGTTGTACGCTTCTGGATTTTCAGTTCCAGGGAGTCTCTGCCGTGTTTTCCGAGCCAGGAGAGATCTGGTTGCCTAGGCCGTGAGTTGCAGCGACTTGTGAGAATTCTGTTGAGGTATTTGAGGCTTGAAGGTACGAATGGAGCAGATTTAACAGCTTTGAGCGTGGACATGGCTGTGATTGATGTTATGAAATCTGCTGATGTGATTCTGTGCTTTTACGTGATACAGTTTGTTGAATTGTTTGAGTTGTACATTCTGTTTTCACGTATTGAATTGTATGCATTGTGAATTGAATATTGATTTGGCATACATGCATACATCTTGAGCCTGATTGACAGATTGATTGATGACCTGATTGAGAGCCACGTTGTGACTGGCCGACAGATGTGTCGTGCCTGAAAAGTACAACGCTATCATCGGAGTGGTGACTGCCGGATTCGAGCGTCTATCACCGAGATGTGATGGGCTGACGGGATCTGAAGATCACGGACCGATGATTTCCCCGGTTGATACATCGTGCGGGTATAGAGGCTAATTGAGATGATTTGCCAGTTGATACACTAGTCTAGCTATCCAATCCTTGGTAGCCCTCATGCATTTCTTAGCATTGATTATAGCAGGTTGCATGATTAGCTGTTTTGGTAGCTCTTCGTACTGAGGCTTGACCTCGTATTTCTTTTCCTGCTTTTGTGTTGTTTGGGTCTTTGTTACCCATTTGCAGGATCTTCAGGTAACCAAGCCGGACCGAGTGAGTGCCAGCTGTTCGATCCCCGTTTTCTTGAGTCCCAGTTTATTTTTTATGATATGTATTGAACCGGGGGATGCCCCGTGTTTTATTGTATTGGGGATCTGTATTTGATTTGAGACTTGTTGTTACCTGCTTTGTATGAGTTTGAGTTAACTCGTATTTTGATTATGAATATTTTGAATGATGATTTTGAGTTCAGGCCCAAATGATTTTGAAAAATTTTTAAGCCATATTTTATGCTTCCGCTATTATGTGCTTATTTGTTCTGTAATATTGAGTGATTAGCACGGGGCCTGACATTTTTGGTATCAGAGCTTAAACTGGGATGAGCTCAATTTCTTTTGATCACACTCGAGTCTAGGCCCAGAGTTTTGATTTGATTTTGATTGACTCTGTGACTTATGTGATCTTTTATCTGTCTATGTGTGGTTAGTTCAGATGGAGGAGTTGTTCGATACTCTGGAGTACGCTCCCGAGAAACGACTGAAGCTAGCGGTGTTGCAGCTGAGAGACAATGCGCAGCGCTGGTGGAGAGGTACTTCTCGTATCCTTCATGATAGTGGGGCTGTGATCACTTGGGAGAGCTTCTGTGAGGCGTTCCGACAGGAGTATACCCCTGAGTCCTTCTATATGTCAGGCCTCGTGCTCACAACAGATAAACACATGCGGAAGCTATCAAAAAGTGGGTAAACTTTTCGCTTTGAGGCCCGACAGTTTTAAACATATATTTTAAAATACAACAATACTGAAAATAAGTTCCCCAAATCATAAACGTTCAACAACAAAGCATACATAAGTCCAACATGTATCATATTCTCCTACGGGTACAACAACAAAGAGCAGGGCATCCCCCTGGCTAACTGATACATATATATATGCTATATGCTACTGGGACACACTAGCCACCTCCTGGGGCACCACCAGCTGGGTTGAAACCCCGACCAGCTGTAGAACCTGGGTTTCCTGAAAACAACGCAACAAAGAAACAAACCAAGCCTCGGAGGGACATGGGGTCAAACCCCAGTACGGAGAGCAACTATACAACAGCAATAAACAGCAAGGAATAAAATGCAGGTGCTATGCATGAGACGCCAAGGAACAATGGAAAGCTCGACCCACAAGGGAGCTAAGGAACTCAAACATAGCTCCAAGAATCATCGACAACGTACAGTGGCCACGGGGTGTGTTCACAGTGTGGTAGTGAGCCACTCGCCGTGATACTACACCCACTTACCGGATGCATCAAACAACTCAACCTACTGTTGCCTCGCCCATGAACTGTGTGTTGGGGATCCGGATCCGCCCCCCGGTCAGGCAGCGGAAGAACAAAAATTGGAACCGGGAGGCGATCAATACGAAAAACAATTCTACATTCTACGACATTCATAGGATGTTTAGCGTGTTACCTCTCTGGCACTTGTGCCTGGCTCCAATCGGTGTTTCAAGAACCCGGCTCTTCTCGGTAGATTGCGGTAGAAACGCCAATCCGGTCCACGACCAGATCCGAGATTCCTTCGTCAGACTGCACTAGAAGTCCTGACGAGATCAGCACGATCGGATTCTCCTCGAAAAAACTAGGCCGGACACAACCAGCAGGCACGGCAATTCCATATACCAGCGACTACAATTCATCCAAGCCATAACTTCGCTGTAAAACAAGCTCAAATCCGTACCTTATACTGAGCAACAACTAACCCTGCGAGAAATCCCGAAGACTCTGGTAAAAGCCTGTTAAACACACGGCATACACAACGTAAATCTAACAGGTTGATAATCAAGCTCACGGCTGGGAGCCTCACTCGACCAGCTGCTCCAAATACCTCAACAATTACATAAAAAAACTTAAGAACTAAGGCTAGAAACAAGGTCTCACCGAAAACTAGAACGTAGCTCTACCAAATCGACACAACACTCGAACGGCAGCAACTTCGCGTTCCTCGACTAGCCAATTACAGCTTCTAAAACTGGTATGAATTGGAAGAGCTTCTCAAGAGGAGTCCAACGCTACCTCGCACGAGCCAACACAACCACCGAAACGACGGGAAATCGCTGGAAAAGCTCACGGCTGAACAGTGCTCTAGGGTTCGAAAGATAAGGAACGAAAGGCTGGAAATATTTGCTAAGTATGGAATTGATACCACAATTCGAAGACCAAGTCTTCCTATAAATAGCATTTGCTACGACTGGAAATCAATAACAATTATTGTCCACCGACAAAACCAGTCGACACTAACAAATTTCCCAAACCAGCAGACGCAAGAACCAACAGCTGATCTATTCAACAATCGCTAAAATGACTAACGGCAGGTTCTCAAAACGGCGTCGCACCAACTTACTCAAACGACGTCGCATACTAAACCAGCAGCTGGGTATCCAGTCGCAAGACAAAACAACGCAACGCTTCTCTCTCTCTCTGCTGGATCCAGTCGCAACCTCAAAACGTAGCGTTGCAACTAATTCGAACGACGTCGCTCCACTGACGTCATCCAGTCGCAAACTCTCACGAAATACCAGCAGCAAGCAATAGCGTCCAAACTCACTCGCAGCTGGACTCCCAGTCGCAACAACGAAACGACGACGCATACTCTTCGAGCTACAGGAAAGTTGACCCGCGTTGACCTCTACATCTGCTGATCGACCAGCAGGAACTCAAACGCGATCTACCAGCTGGTACCAGACGCAACATCCAAACGACGTCGCGTCAACTAATCTAAACGCAGTCGTTTTAACCCTCAACGCAACTACGCTAAAGCATCTGCTAATCACAACAAACGCAACCAGACTTCACGCAAACGACGGCGTTTCAAGAATCTTGAGCTAAAACACGCTTCGACTGGTTTTGCCACCGACCAGTCGCTAGCTCTCCAAACCAGCTGACACATCATCCAGCAGGTACCTCAAAAACTCAAAAACACGAAAGCATCCAGAATTGTTCAACGCACGAAATGGAACCCGAAAATGCAACTCAAAACAGAGATCTAAACCACAAAATCTCATAATCAACCGATTAATTCCAACGATTAATCTCAATAACAAATACAGGTCTCACATTTCTCCCCCACTAAAAAGGATTTCGTCCTCGAAATCACAACAACAATTCTGAATCAACAACCAACAACAGAGGCTAAAATAGAAATAAAAACTAACACCAGAACTCGCCCAACACTAGGCCAAGAGTTCAAGATAACCAAGAAAACACTTTACAACAACTAAGGAGGGAAAACAGCAAAACTACAAGTTACTGGAAAATATAGCTCAACAGCTACTCAAACAGATGCGGCCACTCGCGCTGCATCTTCTCTTCCAGCTCCCAAGTAGCTTCTTCCCTACCATGTTTGCTCCACTGCACCATCACCAACGGAATGGTCTTATTCCTCAACTGTTTCTCTTTTCTGCCAAGGATCTGCAAAGGGTATTCTTGATAGCTCAACGACTGATCTAGCTCTACCTCGTCAGTTCCAAGCACATGAGACGGATCTGGCTCGTACTTTCTCAACATGGAAACGTGAAAGACGTCATGCAAAGAAGATAACTCGGACGGCAACAACAGACGATACGCCAAAGGGCCAATCCTCTCGACAATCTCATACGGACCAACGTAACGAGGGGCTAACTTTCCCTTGCGTCCAAAGCGCATCACACTACGAAACGGAGAAACCTTGAGAAATACACGATCACCAACCTGAAACTCAAGAGGTCGACGCCTCTTATTTGCATAACTGGCTTGGCGATCCTGGGAAGCTTTCATCCGCTGTCTAATAAGATCCACGTGATCTTTCATCTGCTGCACAAAGTCAGGTGCAGATAGCTGCTTCTCCCCCACTTCTTCCCAACACACTGGCGATCTGCACTTGCGGCCATACAAAGCCTCGAAAGGTGCCATGCCAATCGTCACTTGGTAGCTGTTATTATACGAAAACTCAACCAAAGACAACGCGTCTTGCCAACTACCTCCGAAATCCAACACAACAGCGCGCAACATATCCTCTAACGTCTGGATAGTCCGCTCAGATTGGCCATCTGTTTGGGGATGATACGCGGTACTCATAGACAATCTAGTGCCCAAAGCTGTCTGCAAACTCTTCCAAAACCTGGAAGTAAACCTCGGATCTCGGTCAGACACGATTGAAACAGGCACACCGTGCAATCTAACAACAAAATCAACGTACAGCTTCGCCATCTTCTTCAACGAGAAGGTTATCCCATAGGGAATGAAATGTGCAGACTTAGACAAACGGTCTACAACTACCCAAACAGCATTGCACCCTCGGCTGGAACGAGGCAAATGCGTTACGAAATCCATCGCAATGTGCTCCCAATTCCATTGGGGCACCTATAAACTCTGCAACAGACCACCAGGTCTCATCGTTTCGGCCTTTACCATCTGGCAATTCAAACAACGAGCGACAAAACCAGCAACATCGCCCTTCAGGCCAGCCCACCAAAAGTGCGGCTTCAAAGCATGGTGCATCTTCCGTGCACCAGGATGAACACTATGTCTGCTACAGTGCACTTCTCGAAGGATTTATTCCTTCAAATCAATCAAATTGGGCACAACCAACCTGCCCCGGAAACGCTAACAACTATCGGACGAGACAAAATAGTCCTCAAGTTCGCCAGCCCTGACTTTCATCTTCAACTCGTGGATTGACGGATCGGTCCTCTGAGCTGCTTGAATTCTAGAAACAATCTGCGGTTCCACTTGGAAAGATGAAACCATCACGCAATCCTCAGCCGGGTAGAATCTCCAACCCGTAGTGTTAAGATGCTCTTGATCCTTAGAGATGTACAACGACGCAAGCATCTCACTAACCTTCCTGCTCAAAGCATCAGCTACTACGTTCGACTTCCCAGGCTGGTATTTAATCTCACAGTCAAAATCCTTAAGCAACTCCATCTACCTACGCTGTCTCATGTTTAAGTCAGGCTGCGAAAACAGATACTGCAAACTCTTGTGGTCGGAGTACACCACAAACTTCTCGCCATACAGGTAGTGACGCCAGATCTTTAACGCAAATACCACCACTGCTAACTCCAAATCATGAACTGGGTAGCGAGTCTCGTGCGGTTTCAACTGCCGCGAGGCATACGCAATGACTCTACCATTCTGCATCAACACACAACCTAATCCATTTAGCGAAGCGTCAGAACAAACAACGAAACCACCTGATCCGGACGGCAAAGCCAACACAGGCGCAGTAGTTAACTTCTCCTTGAGCAGCTGAAAAGCATTCTCACACTGCTCAGTCCAAACAAACCGCTTATCCTTCTGGGTCAATTGGGTCATCGGCTTAGCTATAGAAGAAAACCCCTCAATGAAACGAGGATAATAGCCAGCCAGACCTAAGATCTGCATCAACACACAACCTAATCCATTTAGCGAAGCGTCAGAACAAACAACGAAACCACCTGATCCGGACGGCAAAGCCAACACAGGCGCAGTAGTTAACTTCTCCTTGAGCAGCTGAAAAGCATTCTCACACTGCTCAGTCCAAACAAACCGCTTATCCTTCTGGGTCAATTGGGTCATCGGCTTAGCTATAGAAGAAAACCCCTCAATGAAACGAGGATAATAGCCAGCCAGACCTAAGAAACTGCGAATCTCAGACACATTTCTCGGTCGCTCCCAGTTCAACACCGCATCCACTTTACTGGGATCCACAGAAATGCCATCCGCTGAAATAACATGGCCCAGAAATACAACGCGTTGCAACCAAAACTCGCACTTGGAAAACTTCGCATACAGCTGCTGCTCTCTCAACCTCAGAAGAACCATCTCCAAGTGCTCCTTGTGCTCCCTCGGAGTCTTTGAGTAAACTAAGATGTCGTCAATAAAAACAATCACAAACTGATCTATGAACTCTCGGAACACACGGTTCATCAGATCCATGAAGACTGCAGGCGCGTTTGTCAACCCAAACGGCATCACCAAAAACTCAAAATGTCCGTACCTCGTACAAAACGCAGTCTTCGCGACATCTTGGTCCCTTACTCTGAGCTGATGGTACCCGGAACGCAGATCAATCTTATAATACACCGCAGAACCTTGCAACTGATCAAACAGATCATCAATTCTCGGCAACGGGTACTTATTATTCATGGTGGCTTTATTCAACTGACGAAAATCAATGCACATCCGCATTGAGCCATCCTTCTTCTTTACAAACAAAATGGGCGCTCCCCACGGTGACATACTAGGGCGGATGAAACCCTTCTCTAGCAAGTCATCTAACTGAACCTTGAGTTCTCTCAACTCCGCAGGCGCTAGACGATACGGGGCACGAGAAATCGGAGCTGTGCCAGGCACCAGCTCTATGCTGAAGTCTATCTCCCGCCTCGGAGGAAAACCAGGAATCTCCTCCGGAAACACATCGGGGAATTGTCGCACCACGGGAACGTCACTAAGCTGATCACTAGAAGAAGAAGACGCATCCAAAGCGTAGATCATAAAGCCAGCATTCCCCAAAGACAACAAGCTAAACATCTCCATCGTGGAGACCAACGGAATCTTCGATCACGAGTCCTGGCCGTTAAATTCCCACTTCTCGCCAGACAAAGGCCTAAAGCGCACAATCCCATGGAAGCAATCCACAGAGTCCCTGTAGTTGGATAGCACATCCATCCCAACTATACAATCGAAATCCCAAAGCATCAAACGGATCAAATTCGCTAACAAGGCATGCTCACCAAACCGCAGCACACCATCCAACAAAATCTCTTGCGAGAACAGGTTCACACCACCGGGGGTAGAAACAGAAACAACATCACTCAAAGGGACGGTACACAACCCATGCTCAACAACAAACGAATCAAAAATAAACGAATGCGAAGCACCGATGTCAAACAACACACGAGCAGGAAAGTCAAAGACAATACATGTACCTCCAATTACCCGGCTCGGTGTCTCCTCGGCCTGCTCTCTCATGAAGGCGTTAACCTGAGCCTGCTGAGGTCCTGGAAAGAAAGGTTGAGACGACTGCCCGAAACGCGAAGGGCCAGGCTGCTGAAACGGCCTAAACGGAGCTTCACCAAAACGGGGTTGCTGAAACTGCTACGAACGGCCCCTAGACTGACCCCCACGACCCTGAGGCTGGGCCGTGGTCTGCTGTGCTCCAGCTGTCGGGCACACTCTCGCAAAGTGCCCATACTGACCACAAAGGTTGCAGGAACCCTGCACACCAACACACTGCCTGGAAGAATGCTTCCCACCGCAAAAACCACAAAACTCCGCCCGAGAGCCGCTGCTACTCGAACTACCAGAACCAGAAGACCCTGAACCGGACTTCTTCTTGAATTGCTGACCGCGGGGTCGAAACCTCTGACGGCCAGACTGCTGAGCTACCTGCTGCTGCTGCTGAGGAAAATGCACGGACTGAGAACTCTGGGACGACTGAGCTCCCTGACCAGCGGGCCTACCACCCTGCACCGCCTGCGCCACCTGCGCCCTGTGCGCACTACGGCTCTTCATGCCCTCCTCAATGTGGATGGCAGTATCCACAGCCTCAGCATAAGACTTGGGCTTGCTTGTCAAAACGCTCTGGTACAGATCCTCATTCAAGCCCTCCACAAACCTGGTGCTCTTGGCCCTCTCCCGGCCAGCAACATGCGGAACATACGCCAACAAAGCAGAAAACTTGCGAGCGTACTCGCTTACAGACAGCGAACCTTGCTCCAAGAACTCGAACTCCCGCTCACGGGCAGCTACATAGGAGCCAAGGACATACTCCTGCCTGAAGACCTGGTAGAAAGTGTCCCAAGTAATGCCAACACCAGTCTCCAGTAAGGTACTAGACGTACCTCTCCACCAACGCTCTGCGGACTTCCTCAACAGTAGGGTCACCAACCTCAACCGGAGATCGTCGTCATACTGGGCTCGATCAAACAGATGTATGACGCTATGGAGCCAAGAATCCGCGTCCTCACTCGACTCATCGCCATTGAAGATAGGAGGACTCATCCTCTGAAACCAAGCTATGACCACGTCCATTCTCTCTACCGGAGCCGGCGGAGCTGCAGCCTCCTCCTCTCCACTACTCTCAAGAGTATGACTAGGCGCACTATACTGATCCTCATTCTGTCCTCCTGATTCCTGGAAGAGACCCCTACTACGACCACGACGTCTAGGCGGCATCTAAAACACTCAACAGGATAAGGAAAACAGAAAAAATACAACAAAGAAAGCATATAACACAAAATATGCAGCACATAGTCATATAAGTCAAGCACATGCAACACGCAACACTGTGCCTAGACTCAAGTGTGATCAAAGGAATTGAGCTTATCCCAGTTTAAGCTCTGATACCAAAATGTCAGGCCTCGTGCTCACAACAGATAAACACATGCGGAAGCTATCAAAAAGTGGGTAAAATTTTCGCTTTGAGGCCCGACAGTTTTAAACATATATTTTAAAATACAACAATACTGAAAATAAGTTCCCCAAATCATAAACGTTCAACAACAAAGCATACATAAGTCCAACATGTATCATATTCCCCTACGGGTACAACAACAAAGCGCAGGGCATCCCCCTGGCTAACTGATACATATATATATGCTATATGCTACTGGGACACACTAGCCACCTCTTGGGGCACCACCAGCTGGGTTGAAACCCCGACCAGCTGTAGAACTTGGGTTTCCTGAAAACAACGCAACAAAGAAACAAACCAAGCCCCGGAGGGACATGGGGTCAAACCCCAGTACGGAGAGCAACTATACAACAGCAATAAACAGCAAGGAATAAAATGCAGGTGCTATGCATGAGACGCCAAGGAACAATGGAAAGCTCGACCCACAATGTGAGGATTGAGAATTTAGATTTGTGATTAATTTTTTTTTTGTTGCAGAGTTTGGAGGTGCCCCAATGGAATTGGGAGCACATCGCCATGGATTTTGTGACCCATCTACCTCGATCGAGTAGGGGATGCGATGCAATTTGGGTTGTGATTGATAGACTTTCGAAGTCAGCCCATTTCATTCCCTATGATGTGAGGTGTTCGATGAAAAAGATGGCGAAGTTGTACATCGACCATGTGGTTAGATTGCATGGAGTTCCGGTTTCGATAGTGTCTGACAGAGATCCAAGGTTTACTTCTCGCTTTTGGAAGAGTCTGCAAGCAGCAATGGGTTCGAGATTGGCGATGAGCACAGCCTATCACCCACAGACAGACGGACATTCTGAGCGGACTATCCAGACTTTAGAGGATATGCTGCGAGCGGTAGTGATGGATTTCAGCGGTGGCTGGCAGGATTCACTTTCCTTGGTGGAGTTTTCGTATAATAACAGCTACCAAGTCACTATTGGAATGGCTCCGTTTGAGGCATTGTATGGCCGAAAGTGCAGATCCCCGATTTGTTGGGAAGAAGTTGGTGACAGACAGCTTTCTACACCGGAGTTTGTTCAGCATATGAAAGTTCAAATTGATTTGATCCGGAGTAGAATGAAGGCTGCTCAAGACCGTTTCTCGAGTTATGCGAATCGTAGACGTCGACCGCTAGAGTTTGAGGTAGGCGATCGTGTGTTTCTCAAGATTTCTCCTTTCAAGAGCGTGATGAGATTTAGATTTAAAGGCAAATTGGCTCCCAGATTCGTTGTTCCCTTTGAGATTATCGAGCGGATTGGACTGTTGGCTTATAGATTGAGGCTGCCCGAGGAGTTAGCCGCGATGCATGACGTGTTTCATGTGTCAATGTTGAGAAAATATGAGCCGGATCCGTCCCACGTTTTGAGAACTGACGAAGTTGAGCTGGATTCTGCCTTGAATTATGTCGAATATCCGTTGCAGATCTTGGATAGGAAGGAGAAACAACTGAGGAACAAGATTATTCCGTTGGTGATGGTCCAATGGAGCAAGCATGGCCGAGAAGAAGCAACCTGGGAAGTTGAGGAGAAGATGAGCAGGAATGGCCTCACCTGTTTGAGCACTGAGCTTGCGTAATTTCCAGGTAAATCTTTGATTTTGCTTCTAATTGGTGCTGATGTGCATGTTTGTTGATGTGTTCTTCCCTGTGTCTGCTTTTGATTTCGAGGACGAAATCTCTTAAGTTGGGGAGAATGTGAGGATTGAGAATTTAGATTTGTGATTAATTGTTTTGATTTGGGATTAATCGCGTGTGATTTGAGGAATTTGCGAAAGGATTGAAGTTTCTGCTGATTTTCGAAAGCAGTATCGTTAGTTTAAGAAATGAGAATTATCGATTTTTGGTGAAGTCAACGCTGGTCAAAGTTACTGTAGCTCCTGATTTCGAGGACGAAATCTCTTAAGTTGGGGAGAATGTGAGGATTGAGAATTTAGATTTGTGATTAATTGTTTTGATTTGGGATTAATCGCGTGTGATTTGAGGAATTTGCGAAAGGATTGAAGTTTCTGCTGATTTTCGAAAGCAGTATCGTTAGTTTAAGAAATGAGAATTATCGATTTTTGGTGAAGTCAACGCTGGTCAACGTTACTGTAGCTCCTGCTGATGTGTTGATCGACACTTAGAAATATTTTGAACCAGCCATATCTTATCTCTTCTTCTCCTAACCCTCGATTTTAGCTACTGTTCACCGTCTTTTTCTTTCGCGAATTGCCGTTGATTCCGACCTCCGTTTTGCGAGTTCTTGGTAGCGTTGGAAACCTCTTGAGAAGGCCTTTCTTTTCCTACCAATCTTGGAGGCTGTGTTGAGCTGGAGCGAGAACGCGAAACGGCTGTGTTGAGCAGTAAGTTGCGCCGTGCGTTTCTATCTTTTGGGTGAGCTTTCTTTTGATGGTTTGAGCTAAGATATTAGGTATCTTTGGCAGATTTAAGCTTCTAGGAATTTTGAAGGGAATTGTTGAGGAAGCTTCCAAGGCAGTAAGCTTGAGTTGTTGCTGGACGCGTCTTTGTGAGAATTTGTTAGGTAACTGAAGAAGAAAGGTACGAATTGAGCAGCACTTACAGCTTGAGCGTGAACATGACTGATTCGGTGTTGTGGAATGTGTGATATTGTTGTTATGTGTTTACGTGAAGCAGTAATGAATTGATTGACTTGTTGTTCTGTTCTCACGTATTATAAATTGTATGCATTGACATTGATTGGCATACATGCATACATATTGGGCCTTGACAGATTTGATTGATGACCCTAGCCACGTTGGAGCTGGCCAACAGATGTGTTGTGCACTAGTCCAACGCTATCATCGGAGTGGTGTTGCCAGACCTGATAGGCTACCACTGAGCTGTGAGGACCGACGGGTCCCGATAAATCACGGACCGATGATTCCCCGGTTGATAGACCGCGGTGTAGAGGCGACATGATTTGATTTGACGATTGATTCCTTGGACAGCCACATGCATTCCATAGCACTGATTGTTAGTATGTTGCATGTGTAGCTGTTTGATAGCTCTTCGTACTGAGGCTTGACCTCGTATTTCTTTTCCTGCTTTTGTTGTTTGGGTCTGTGTTACCCATTTGCAGGAATTTCAGGTAACCTAGCTGGGCAGAGTGGAAGTTCAGCTGGTCGATCCCCTCATCCCTGAGTCCCAGTTTATTTATGATATGTATAGAACCGGGGGATGCCCTGTGTTTTAATTGTATTTGGGGATCTGTTTGTTGAATTGAATTATATGGTTACTTGTTGTATGAGTTTGAGTTAACTCATATTTTGAGTATTGAATATTTTGAATGTATGATTTGAAGTTCAGGCCCATTGTATTTCGAAAAATTTTTAAGCCCTGATTTTTAAGCTTCCGTGATTATGCGCTTATTGTGTGCTAATCGTTAGTAATTAGCACGGGGCCTGACATCCAACGCTACCTCGCACGAGCCATAACAACCACCGGGAACGACGGGAAATCGCCGGAAAGCTCACGGCTGAACAGTGCTCTAGGGTTCGAAAGATAAGGAACGAAAGGCTGGAAATATTTGCTAAGTATGGAATTGATACCACAATTCGAAGACCAAGTCTTCCTATAAATAGCATTTGCTACGACTGGAAATCAATAACAATTATTGTCCACCGACAAAACCAGTCGACACTAACAAATTTCCCAAACCAGCAGACGCAAGAACCAACAGCTGATCTATTCAACAATCGCTAAAATGACTAACGGCTGGTTCTCAAAACGGCGTCGCACCAACTTACTCAAACGACGTCGCATACTAAACCAGCAGCTGGGTATCCAGTCGCAAGACAAAACAACGCAACGCTTCTCTCTCTCTCTGCTGGATCCACTCGCAACCTCAAAACGCAGCGTTGCAACTAATTCGAACGACGTCGCTCCACTGACGTCATCCAGTCGCAAACTCTCGCGAAATACCAGCAGCAAGCAATAGCGTCCAAACTCACTCGCAGCTGGACTCCCAATCGCAACAACGAAACGACGACGCATACTCTTCGAGCTACAGGAAAGTTGACCCGCGTTGACCTCTACATCTGCTGATCGACCAGCAGGAACTCAAACGCGATCTACCAGCTGGTACCAGATGCAACATCCAAACGACGTCGCGTCAACTAATCTAAACGCAGTCGTTTTAACCCTCAACGCAACTATGCTAAAGCATCTGCTGATCACAACAAACGCAACCAAACTTCACGCAAACGACGGCGTTTCAAGAATCTCGAGCTTTCAAGAATCTCGAGCTAAAACACGCTTCGACTGGTTTTGCCACCGACCAGTCGCTAGCTCTCCAAACCAGCTGACACATCATCCAGCAGGTACCTCAAAAACTCAAAAACACGAAAGCATCCAGAATTGTTCAACGCACGAAATGGAACCCGAAAATGCAACTCAAAACAGAGATCTAAACCACAAAATCTCATAATCAACCGATTAATTCCAACGATTAATCTCAATAACAAATCCAGGTCTCACACTATAGCAGTCGCGAGCGAGAGTTTGACAACCTGAAGCAGGGTAACTTGCGAGTGGCTGAGTATTCCCGACAGTTTTCTGCTCATTTGATCTATGTGCCACACATAGCCAACCAGAAGAGGACGAAGAGGAACAAATTTCTGATAGGCTTGAGGCCTGATCTGTACCAGATGGTTTTGTCTGGTTCACCTGCGACCTACATTAAGGCAGTGAACCGAGAAGTGGACATTGAGGAGAGTTTACTGGAGGAGGATGCTCCGACTCAGCTGACTACTGGACGCACCTATCAGCCTATGCAGGATGCATCGCAATCTTTCCATTCTCCTCAATGGTCACTGCAGCAGTCGAATCGCCAAAGGTTTCGACCTCAAGGTAAACAGTTCAAGAAGAAGGCGAATTCGAGTTCCTCTGGTTTGGTGATTTCTGGTTCTGGCAGTGGTTCAGGAAGTGGTTCAGGCAGCATGTCTTGTGGACAGTGCGGAGGAAGGCATCCGACTTCGCAGTGTCGTGTAGTTCAGGGGTTTTGCCATAACTGTGGACAGCCCGGACATTTTCAGAGAGTATGTCCTTTGTTGAGGGGTCAGTCTTGAGTTCCTTCACAGCAGAGATCAGCTGGTGGTTCTTCTCATAGACCGTAGTTTCCTGCCCCTACCCAGCAATCTGGATTGCAACCCCGTGAGCCTTCTAGGTTTGGAGCTCCTTCGAGACCTCAGTTCCAGATTCCAAAGCAGGCCCAGACGAACGCTTTGACGAGAGAGCAGGCTGAGGAGATTCCTGCGATAGTGATCGCAGGTACATGCTCTATTTTCGATTATCCTGCAAGAGTTTTATTTTACACTGGAGCATCACATTCTTTTATATCTGAGTTGTTTGTGTGTGAGCATGGGTTGAGTTCTTCCCCATTGTGTGATGTTGTTTCCGTGTCGACCCCTGCTGGTGTGAGTCTGTGGTCCCGTGAAGTGGTGTTGGATTGTGTACTTCGATTTGATTAGCATGTTTTTGTGTCCAATATGATTGTTTTGGGAATCAGAGATTTTGATTGCATCTTGGGAATGGATGTATTGTCTAGCTATAAGGCTACTGTTGACTGTTTTCATGGTGTGGTGAGATTTCGCCCTGAGTCGGGTGAGAAGTGGGAGTTCTACGGTGCTGATTCATGCTCGAAGATTCCACTGGTGTCCGCCATGGAGATATTTAGCCTGCTATCACTGGATAATGCTGGATTTATGATTTACGCGCTCGACGTTTCTCAAGAGCCCCGATTGGAGTTGATCGACATTCGGATCGTCCGAGAGTTTCCCGACGTGTTTCCAGATGAGATTCCTGGATTCCCTCCAAGACGTGAGATCGACTTCAGCATCGAGTTGGTGCCCGGTACCGTCCCGATTTCTAGAGCTCCGTATTGGTTGGCGCCAGCAGAGTTGAAAGAGCTGAAGGATCGGTTGAGAGATCTCTTGGAGAAAGGCTTCATCAGATCGAGTATGTCGCCTTGGAGAGCTCTGATTCTTTTCATGAAGAATAAATATGGGTCTATGAGGATGTGCGTGGATTTCCGACAGTTGAGTAGGGCGACGGTGAAGAACAAGTATCCTTTGCCGATGATTGATGACTTGTTCGATCAGTTGCAAGGATCGGTTGTATACTCGAAGATTGATTTGCGCTCTGGTTATCACCAGTTGCGGATTAAAGACACTGACGTGGCGAAGACATCTTTTCGGACTCGATATGGGCATTATGA
The DNA here is from genome assembly GCA_001598015.1 of Dorcoceras hygrometricum. Classification (NCBI taxonomy): domain Eukaryota; kingdom Viridiplantae; phylum Streptophyta; class Magnoliopsida; order Lamiales; family Gesneriaceae; genus Dorcoceras; species Dorcoceras hygrometricum. The sequence continues at coordinate 915,374 of KV010706.1, read as the reverse complement.
GTTTCTGGTCATGCCGTTTGGGTTGACGAATGCCCCAGCTGTTTTCATGAATTTGATGAATCGCGTCTTTAGCGAGTACATCGATCGGTTCATGATCGTCTTCATAGATGACATCCTAGTGTATTCTAGGAGCATAAGAGAGCATAAGGAGCATCTCAGATTGGTGTTGCAGAGATTGAGAGACTCGCAATTGTACGCCAAGTTCAGCAAGTGCGAATTTTGGCTTGACAGAATTATCTTTTTGGGTCATGTGATTTCAGCTCAAGGGATTTCGATGGATCCGAGTAAGGTGGAAGCAGTTCTTAACTGGGAGAGACCTAGGAACGTTTTCGAGATACTCATATTTTTGGGATTGGATGGCTATTACAGGCGTTTTATCGAGAAGTTCTCTTCGATAGCCAGGCCGATGACTCAATTGACTCAGAAGGATCGAAAGTTCGTTTGGATGGATGAATGCGAGTACAGTTTTCAGACGTTGAAGGAGAAGTTGACTACTGCTCCTATTTTTGCTCTGTCGTCTGGATCTGGAGGATTCGTTGTATGCTCCGATACTTCTCTCAATGGTTTGGGATGTTTTTTGATGCAAAAATGGTACGTGATTGCCTATGCGTCTCGACAATTGAAGCCTCACGAGACGAGGTACCCTGTTCATGATTTGGAGTTGGCTGCGATAGTGTTTGCCTTGAAGATTTGGCGACATTATCTGTACGGTGAATAATTTGTGGTGTACACCGACCACAAGAGCCTGAAATATATCTTCACGCAGTCTGATTTGAATATGAAGCAGCGGCGATGGATGGAATTGCTCAAGGACTTTAACTGTGAGATTTAGTATCAGCCTGGGCGGATGAACTCAGTAGCAGATGCTTTGAGTAGGAAGACCCAGCCTGTGATGCTTTCGTCTTTAAGTGTCTCTAAAGTCTATGAGCAGTTGAGTACTTCTGGTTGGCGTTTCCAGCCGGGTGATCAGTACTGTATGGTTTCTTCGATTCAAGTAGAACCGCAGATTTTGAGTGACATCAGGGAGGCGCAGAGGACCGATCCATATGTTCATGAGTTGAAGAGTAAAGCCCGAAGTGGTTAGTCTGATGATTTCTATGTTTCTTCGGATGGGTGTCTGAGATTTCGAGGAAGATTGGTGGTTCCGAACTTGATCTATTTGAAAAAGGCCATTATGAATGAAGCGCATTGTAGTCAATACAGTGTGCATCCGGGCGAGAGTAAAATGTACCATGCCTTGAAATCTCACTATTGGTGGGAAGGCATGAAGAGCGACATTTCTGGTTTTGTTGCTAGATGTTTGAATTGCCAGTAGGTCAAGGCTGTGAGAATGAGACCTGGTGGATTGCTTCAGAGTTTGGAGGTGCCCCAATGGAATTGGGAGCACATCTCCATGGATTTTGTGACTCATCTACCGCGGTCGAGTAGGGGATGCGATGCGATTTGGGTGGTGATTGATAGACTTTCGAAGTCAGCCCATTTTATTCCCTATGACGTGAGGTGGTACGGTGAATAATTTGTGGTGTACACCGACCACAAGAGCCTGAAATATATCTTCATGTAGTCAGACTTGAATATGAGGCAACTACGATGGATGGAATTACTCAAGGACTTTAACTGTGAGATTCAGTATCAGCCTGGGCGGATGAACTCAGTAGCAGATGCTTTGAGTAGGAAGACCCAGCCTGCGATGCTTTCGTTTTTGAGTGTTTCGAAATTCTACGAGCATTTGAGTACTTCTGGTTGGCGATTTCAACCGGTTGATCAGTACTTTATGGTTTCTTAGATCCAAGTAGAACCGCAGATTGTGAGTGACATCAGGGAGGCGTAGAGGACTGATCTATATATTCATGAGTTGAATATTAAAGCACGAAGTGGTCAGTCTGAGGATTTCTCTGTTACTTCTGATGGATGTCTGAGATTTCGAGGAAGATTGGTGGTTCCGAACTTGATCGATTTGAAAGAGACCATTCTGAACGATGCGCATTGTAGCCGGTATAGTGTGCATCCGGGCGAGAGAAAGATGTACCATGCCTTGAAACCTCACTACTGGTGGGAAGGCATGAAGAGCGACATCTCTGGTTTTGTGGCTAGGTGTCTGAATTGCCAGCAGGTCAAGGCTGAGAGAATGAGACATGGTGGATTGCTACAGAGTTTGGAGGTGCCCCAATGGAATTGGGAGCACATCGCCATGGATTTTGTAACTCATCTACCTCGATCGAGTAGGGGATGTGATGCGATTTGGGTAGTGATTGATAGACTTTCGAAGTCAGCCCATTTCATTCCCTATGGTGTGAGGTGTTCCATGAAGAAAATGGCGAAACTGTACATCGACCATGTGGTAAGATTACGTGGAGTTCCTGTTTCGATAGTGTCTGACAGAGATCCAAGGTTCACTACTCGTTTTTGGAAGAGTCTGCAAGCAGCGATGGGTTCTAGATTGGCTATGAGTACAGCCTATCACCCACAGACAGATGGTCAGTCTGAGAGGACCATTCAGACTTTAGAGGATATGCTGCGGGCAGTCGTGATGGATTTCAGTGGTCGCTGGCAGGATTCCTTGTCCTTGGTAGAGTTTTCGTATAATAACACCTACCAGATGACTATCGGGATGGCTCCATATGAAGCGTTGTATGGTCGCAAATGCAGATCTCCGATCTGTTGGGAAGAAGTTGGTGAGAGACAGCTTTCTACACCGGAGTTTGTTTAGCACATGAAAGACCAGATCGATTTGATTTGGAGTAGAATGAAAGCTGCTCAAGACCGTTTCTCTAGCTATGCTAATAGAAGACGCAGACCTTTGGTGTTTTAGGTTGGCGATCGAGTATTTCTCAAATTTTCTCCTTTCAAGAGCGTTATGCGATTCAGATTTAAAGGCAAATTAGCTCCTAGATTCGTTGGTCCCTTCAAGATTGTTGAGCGGATTGGACAGTTGGCTTATCGATTGAGGCTGCCTGATGAGTTAGCAGCGATACATGACGTTTTTCATGTGTCAATGTTGAGGAAATATGAGCCAGATCCGTCCCATGTGTTGAGAACCGACGAAGTTGAGCTGGATTCTGCCTTGAGCTATGTAGAATATCTAGTGCAGATTCTGGATAGGAAGGAGAAGCAGCTGAGGAACAAAGTGATTCCGTTGGTGATGGTCCAATGGAGTAAGCATGGCCGAGAAGAAGCTACCTGGGAGGTTGAGGACAAGATGAGACAAGAGTGGTCTCATCTGTTTGAGCGCTGATAGTGTAAACTCCAGGTAATTTCTAAGCTTTGATTTGAACTTGTTTAGATTGTTTGTGATTGAATTGCATGCTCGAATGAATTTTCCCTGAGTTTGCCTTTGATTTCGAGGACGAAATCTCTTAAGGTGGGGAGAATGTGAGGAATCAGGATTTAAATTAGTGATTAATCGGATTTATTTGGGATTAGTCGCGTGAATTTTTAGGATTTTATGAGAGAAAATCCAATTCCAGTAGAATTCAGCAGTAGCGCTCGGATTTATTTGGGATTAGTCGCGTGAATTTTTAGGATTTTATGAGAGAAAATCCAATTCCAGTAGAATTCAGCAGTAGCGCGAGTTGATGAAGTCTGATCAGTCGTTGATGGCATAGAAGAGATACGATGTCGTTTCGTGAAAATCAGGCGTCGCGCTAATGCAAGGAAATCAGGTGTAGCGCATTTCAGACATCTACTGTAGCGAGTGAATAATGCGTCGTCGTTTTGCTATTCAGTAGTAGCACTTGAAGAGGTATCTGCTGGCAGCAAGTGCGCGGGTGTGAGGATTAACGAGAACGCGACACGTGTTGGTCAATCTTTTAGTGTTGACTGCTGTTGTTGAAGTGCAAATCAGCAGTTGCGATTGTGAGGGATTGATTTAGTCAAGCGACCAGCTGTTGGTTTGAGGAACCAGTCACTGATGGTGAACCGACGTCGTTTTGATAAGTTGAAACGCAGTGTTTTGGGTGCAACTCTTTTGATCAGCTGTTGGCAGCGAAGGTGACGTGTCCCTTACATCGTCGTTTGAATTGTTTAGAGTGACCAGCTGTTGGTTGTTTCGAAAGGAATCTGTCATCAGCTGTTGGTGCGCTGCGGCATCGTTTTGATTAGTTGATGCGGCGTTGTTTTGGTGCATGAAGAGTAATGCAACGCCTGATGGTCGCTGCTGATTTCTGTTGAGAGCAAAGGCTGGTTTCTGTGGTAAGATACCTACTGTTTCAATGTCTGATGATTTTGTGAACAGCAGCTGTTGGAATTGGGAGATATATAGATAAGTGTCGATCGACACTTAGAATTATTCTGAACCCGAAATTTCTTATCTCCATATTCAAACCCTCGTTTTAGCTATTGTTCACCGAACGTTTCTTCCCTAGATTTCTGTCGATTCCAGCCTTTGTTTTCGATGATTTTGGTGGCGCTAGATTCCTTGTGAGTAGCTCTGTCGATTGCTACTCATTAGAGGTTGTGGAACGACTTGTGGAAGTGAGCGTGAAGCTGCTGGTGTACGAGGATTTCTGGAGAAATATGATTTAGCGTTCTTTGATTGTTGTACGCTTCTGGATTTTCAGTTCCAGGGAGTCTCTGCCGTGTTTGCCGAGCCAGGATAGATCTGGTTGCCTAGGTCGTGAGTTGCAGCGACTTGTGAGAATTCTGTTGAGGTATTTGAGGCTTGAATGTACGAATGGAGTAGATTTAACAGCTTTGAGCGTGGACATGGCTGTGATTGATGTTCTGAAATCTGCTGATGTGATTCTGTGCTTTTACGTGATACAGTTTGTTGAATTGTTTGAGTTGTACATTCTGTTTTCACGTATTGAATTGTATGCATTGTGAATTGAATATTGATTTGGCATACATGCATACATCTTGAGCCTGATTGACATATTGATTGATGACCTGATTGAGAGCCACGTTGTGACTGGCCGACAGATGTGTCGTGCCTGAAAAGTCCAACGCTATCATCGGAGTGGTGACTGCCGGATTCGAGCGTCTAACACCGAGCTGTGATGGGCTGACGGACTCTGAAAATCATGGACCAATGATTTCCCCGGTTGATACACCGTGCGGGTATAGAGGCTAATTGAGATTATTTGCCAGTTAATACACTGGTCTAGCTATCCGATCCTTGGTAGCCCTCATGCATTTTATAACATTGATTATAGCATGTTGCATGATTAGCTGTTTTGGTAGCTCTTCGTACTGAGGCTTGACCTCGTATTTCTTTTCCTGCTTTTGTGTTGTTTGGGTCTGTGTTACCCATTTGCAGGATCTTCAGGTGACCAAGCTGGACCGAGTGGAGTGCCAGCTGGTTGATCCCCGTTGCCTTGAGTCCCAGTTTATTTTATGATATGTATTGAACCGGGGGATGCCCCGTGTTTTATTTTATTGGGGATCTGTATTTGATTTGAGACTTGTTGTTACCTTCTTTGTATGAGTTTGAGTTAACTCGTATTTTGATTATGAATATTTTGAATGATGATTTTGAGTTCAGGCCCAAATGATTTCGAAAAATTTTTAAGCCCTATTTTATGCTTCCTATATTATGTGCTTATTTGTGCTGTAATCTTGAGTGATTAGCACGGGGCCTGACATTTTTTGTATCAGAGCTTAAACTGGGATGAGCACAATTTATTTTGATCACACTCGAGTCTAGGCACAGAGTTTTGTTTTTATTTTGTTTGACTCTGTGACTTATGTGATCTTTTATCTGTCTATGTGATATATCTGCTGTGAGATCTTACCTCTAGACTTGTTTAGATGCCGCCGAGGAGAGGTAGAGGTAGGACGACTAGACGTACCGCGGAGGGAGTCTAGAGAGGATAGTGATGATGATGTTGAGAACGTTACTAGACAGATAGGCGAGATGGAGTTGGTTTTAGCTAGGTTTCAGCGGACGAACCCTCCGACATTTTCTGCAGCCGAGGATGGTGCGATGGCTGAGGCTTGGTTAGTTCAGATGGAGGAGTTGTTCGATACTCTGGAGTACGCTCCCGAGAAAAGACTGAAGCTAGCGGTGTTGCAGCTGAGAGACAATGAGCAGTGCTGGTGGAGAGGTACTTCTCGTATCCTTCGTGATAGTGGGGCTGTGATCACTTGGGAGAGCTTCTGTGAGGCGTTCCGACAGGATTATACCCCTGAGTCCTTCTATAACAGTCGCGAGCGAGAGTTCGACAACCTGAAGCAGGGTAACTTGCGAGTGGCTGAGTATGCCCGACAGTTTTCTGCTCTTTTGATCTATGTGCCACATGTAGCCAACCAGGAGAGGACGAAGTGGAACAAATTTCTGAAAGGCTTGAGGCCTGATCTGCACCAGATGGTTTTGTCTGGTTCACCTGAGACCTACATTGAGGCAGTGAACCGAGCAGTGGACATTGAGGAGAGTTTACTGGAGGAGGATGCTTCGACTCAGCTGACTACTGGACGCACCTATCAGCCTGTGCAGGATGCGTCGCAACCTTTCCATTCTCCTCAACGATCGCAGCAGCAGTCGAATCGCCAAAGGTTTAGACCTCGAGGGAAACAGTTCAAGAAGAAGGCGAATTCGAGTTCCTCTGGTTCGGCGAGTTCTGGTTCTGGCAGTGGTTCAGGCAGCATGTCTTGTGGACAGTGCGGAGGAAGGAATCCGACTTTGCAGTGTCGTGGAGTTCAGGGGTTTTGCCATAACTATGGACAGCCCGGACATTTTCAGAGAGTATGTCCTTTGTTGAGGGGTCAGCCTTCAGTTCCTTCACATTAGGGATCAGCTGGTGGTTCTTCTCAGAGACCGCAGTTTCCTGCCCCTACCCAGCGATTTGGATTCCAACCCCATGAGCCTTCTAGGTTTGGAGCTCCTTCTAAGTTCTACGTTAAACTTATCTGTACTTCGTAATTGAGCTCAGCTCTTCTTATACTACACGTTTAGCTTGTATGTCGTCTGCTGGATCAGTTTGGGCGTCCCCTACTGGATCATCTTGGACATCTTTTGAATTGCACTTAGTTCGGTGCTTCTCATCTCGTGTCTAATTTGAACCGCTTCAGCTTACACCTGCACAAGCTGATCTGCTTCAGCTTAGACGTGCTCACTAAATTAAATCATTAGAATCATAAGAATAAGTTTTGTGTTCATCACAATCTAGATTGGATCTCCTATAATCTCCCCCTTTTGATTAACACAAAACATGGAGTAAACTAAAAGCACATAAAAACAAATTTTAAATATTTATCCCCCTTTTTGTGAGAATATAAAAGGGTTTGAAATATTGTCTTTATTTGAATAATTAAAACAACCCCCCCCCCCCTTTAACACAGCAAGGGTTTTCAGTTTTCGAAAAGAAAACATTTTTTTAAGGGACAATGGTACACACAGATGACAGGTGGTGTAAAAGCTGAGATCTAGTGCCCATGTGTGATCTGGTGCACAACTGAGAGCTTAAACTCAGAATCACTATAGTCGACTGCACAACTTGGTAAGAGGATGAAGCCATCAGCTTAGGAAGAAGCACTTCCCAGTGTGTGAGATTTATTATTTGAGAGAGTGAACTTACACTGAAAAACTCACGCACACAGATTCACTCACATATATGAGAGCCGAGAGCTGAATAGAATAGTTGAGTGAATCACAACTAAAAACTTATCAAAGATGTCTTGACACGAGGACGTAAAACTTAGTGTTTGTAGTATTTCTCACAGAGCTTAAATAAGTGAAAATAGAGTGTCTAGGAGTCTCAGCTTTAGGCAGTGGGTAAGCCCCAGCTGAGATGGATCTGTACAGATTGTTGTAAGATAAAGTATTTTAGTGATGCCGTCTAGTTTGGAAGAAAGGGAGACATAGGAGATTCATCTCCAAACTTCCAGAAAACAAATTCTATGTTCTTTGTGTTACATTTGTTTATCAGCTTTCATGTTTTTAAGCATTTTAACAAATCAATTTTAGAGAGTATATCAAATTTTTTTGCTTGGTTTGTATACCAAATCTGATATACTTCTCGGTGTTCATTAGTTTTAAAAAACATGAGTTATTGCAACTTAGGAATAAGATCGCGCACGACAAGTTCTGGTGAGCATAGCCTTGATGCACTCCAAGCTGGTCAGACCCTCCCCACTCCGTGCTATTTTTTTTAATCGTCGCACGCCTTCTTTTCATAAGTTCAGCTCTCGATATATATAGCATATCCGTTGGACACAAGTTACTAGCCCTTGAAAAGCTTTTGTAAAGTTTCTGACATTGTGTCCTTTTTGTCCTTTCATCGTACATCGTTAGGTGAGCCCATTTAATTTTCTTTGTTCTTCTTCTGAACCTAATATAGACGTAACAAGTCAGTTTGAACTACTTTTAATACAGTCATACGCTCATGTTCAAACTGCTTTGCTCGTGATCTGATAGCTTGTGCTGATCTGATATGGACTCCGAGCTGATCTGTTCTATCAATTAAGTTATTCTCTTATTATGTGAATTGATCAATTGCAAAGATTCAATCTGATATGATACAGAATTATACTGTTCTTGATCATCTGAGCTGCTTTCCTTCTGAGATGTTCTAAGCTGCTCGCTTCTCATCTGATCTGTTCTGCTCTGTTCTTCCTCTTTCAGCTCTAAGTTGTTCCGTTTCTTCATTATTTTTCTCTAAGCTGTTTCTGTGCTTCTTCTATAAGTTGTTCTTGTACTCATCTGCTCTAATATGCTTTAAGCTGATCGACTCTCTCTTGATTCTATCTCTTCTAAGCTCTGAGCTGCTCTTGTAAGATCTAAGCTAATCTGATTCTCTCTGCACTTCTAATCTGATCTGAGCTGATTCTGTTCTGTTCTGCCTCGAACTGATTCTATTATTTTATGCTCTTAGTTGATCTGAATTACTTCTCTGATCTAATCTCATCTGAGCTAACTGCTTACACTGAGCTGATTCTGTACTGTTCTCATCTGAACTTCTCTAAGCTGATCTGAACTGTTCTAACTCGAAGCTCCATCTGAACTGTTCTACGGTAATATGATCTGTGCTTCGTAACTGAGCTAAGATCTTCTTATACTGTACAGTTCTTCAGCTTTCAGCTCGGCTCTGATCTGATTTTCTAAGCTTCTCTTGCTCAGAGATGGGTCAGCTTAGATGTCATTTGCTGGATCAGTTTGGGCGTCCCCTACTGGATCATCTTAGACATATTCTGAATTGCACTCAGTTCGGTAATTCTCAGCTCGTGTCTAATCTGATCTACTTCAGCTTAGACCTGTGCAATATGATCTGCTTCAGCTCAGACCTGCACACTCAATTAAATCGTTAGAATCACAAGAACAAGTTTTGTGTTTATCAAAATCCAGATTTGATCTGCTGCAGATCCAACAATAAGTTTTTATGTAATATAATCTAATTAATTTTTCAATTTATTCGATTAAAATGGGGGGAAACCGCATAAATAAATAAATACTGGATCATTCAAGAAAACTTGAATTAAGATGCATTAAATATCATATATATATATATATATATATGTATATATATATATACAAAGCATACATGATACATGTAAATAATAAATTTTATCTTTTAAAAACAATTTTAAGTATAAAAACTAATTAATATTGTAAATGACACTTAAAATAAACGTTAAAATGACTTGTTTTTTCACTCAATAAAACTGTTTTAAAAATATTTTACGGCTCTTAGCTAACCTCTAAGCGGAGTTACCATCTTGGAGGATCTCGGTATAAATTGTTGTCTCGTGTAACAAAAAATTGTTTGTGAAGAAATAACACGATTAAACAGTGAACAGGTTTGAATTGAAAAGCTGAAAGCAGTAAATAAAAGGTTAAAGAATTTGTTTCTGGAAGTTCGGAGCTTAAACTCCTACGTCTCCCTTCTTCCTTAATGGGAAGGATTTTCACTAAAATATTTGATTTTTAACTCTTGTAACAACCCGATCCGACAGCCAGTAGCTGCAAGAACTCTTAGAAATCTCACAACAGAAAAAAATTCACTATCTGTTCGAGAATACAATATACAGATCTTAGCTGGTTTGGCTATTCTAGCTTTCTCACACTCTGTTTTTGATATACAATGAATCTTAACACTACAGAGTAAGGTTACAAAGATTTGTGTGACACAAAGAATTGGATTGAACAAACTACATGTGTGTCACTTTTTGTGTGAGCTGGTTTGAGAGTTGAACTCTATTTTCTGTTCTTGCTTTCACAATCGTATTCACTTAAGTTCAATAGTTGTAAGGTCGTAGGTTCTCCAACTGATCTGCTTCTTCAATTTATACTCTTTGGATCAACGGTAATAAATGTTACTAGTAGGCACGTCGTATAGATCCATAGTGAGATGTCTGCGGCGTCTTTAATGCTTGTACTGTTCACGTACACCTTCATTAAATGCTTTTCCTCTTTTAGCAACCTTTTTGCGGTTCTCAGTTGAAAACAAATCTCTGGATATCTGGTATTTGCTGAAAGTAGTTCCAACGACTACAAATCGATCCTTAGAAGTCAACACATCCAGTTCACTATGATGAATTGCTCTAATCTGGTTGTAAGCTGAACTGCTCTATTCTACTCTAAGATGATCTGGTCTCTTTGTTCTATACTATTCTAGATTGTAATTTTTGTTCACTCCTGTATTCTTCTATAGGAATATAAGCCTTCCTGATTGCGTCCATATCTTCTAAAAGAATCTGGCTATATTGTCATTCACTAACGCCATCCCTGAATCATCTCGCTCTGAGCTGTTTTCTCAATTTATCTAATACAAAATCTGTTCTATCTGTTCTGTTTGGATATTATCTGCACTTCTAAATAGATCTAATCTGTTTCTGTCCTCTTTTCAACTAATTAACTATTTTCTTCCGAGATGGTTTGTCCTTAACCAGCTTAGCTAAATTCTCTGAGCTGATTTTTCCTTAACCAGCTTAGATCTGGTCTAGAGTCTCTGAGCTGGTTTGTCCTTAATCAGCTTAGCTCCGATCTCTTTTCAATAATCAACGCAGTAAGCTCCGTATTGATCTGGCCGATTAAACTCTGAGCTTATTAATCTCTTTTTGTCTTCACCAAAACTTATAAATTCTCCATCAATTTTCCCCTTTTTGGTGATGACAAAACTTGTCAGAAGAATAGATTTTATTATCTATGAACAATTTACAAATACAATCAGCTATACACCAGAAACAAGAATCTAAGCCCCCAAGTCCTCACAGCCGTCTATTTTTGCTACTTTCTCCTTCCCCCTTTTTGGCATCACTTAAATCCTTCTGTTGATTTACCAATTCCACTAGTTGTAACTTGAAAAAGTCCATTTCACTAGCAAGTGCTGTTGGCTTTCTGTAAACTGACGAACAAAGATTGGTTTCCAAACGCCGTCTGAGAAGTATTGACGGTGGTAACACCTCATCCATCTTCTTTGTAAAAAGCTCACCTGAATATATTGGAGTCGTATTTCATATATGTTTGATCACCCCTCATCACATTAATCGTGGGTTCCAGGGATGTGACGACTCTCTTCACCGATGTAAGTTCAGATATAGCATCAAAACTTCCCGGGGACTTGACAAATTGACCGGCTGTGGACCAGCTTGGGAAAAATCCTGTTATTCCTCTATATTATCTCTCTGTTCTCTATATTGTACAAGTTTTAGAGTGGAAGAATTGGGACCCTGACGATCCTCATTATTGCCAACTGAATCAGAAGAATGAACGGAAAAACTTGAATTTCTTGGACTGGATGGGATTGGATGCTCAATCTCGAGAGCCTGTTGCTCAGCGGATGTTGAGATGGTGAGCTACGCAAGCTGAGCCTTATACTCCTGCCAGGAGTGATATCCATAGATGCAGCACGGTCTGTAGAGCTCTTAGGAAAAGTGATAGAAAGACCGACTTTGGCTTGAAATAGACTAACACTCCTCCTGGCTTTAACCAATGCAGCTTCCAACAAACGAATGGACATTAAATCTTGATTAGCTGATGGCTTATCCTTGTTAAAATCTTTCCAGTGCTCAGCTACAAACTTGCGCATATGCTACTCAACAATATTGTACCATATGAGCTCCTTTCTCTAGAGAAACTCATTTACCTTCTCCGTCTCTGCCCATAGAAGCAATAAATCTTCAACTTTAGCAAACTCTTCCACAAGCTTCACTAGAGAAACTCATTTACCTTCTCCGTCTCTGCCCATAGAAGCAATAAATCTTCAACTTTAGCAAACTCTTCCACAAGCTTCATAGACGTAATCTTGTTCAGCCGGTAACCAGTTTGGAACCTGCACCATTGGTCGAACAAGTGCATTTGTGGCTCCAACTTGTCCCTTATATCCTGAATAATCAGCAGGTAGTGCTCCTATACTGGGTTTGGCCGATCAAACTGAGGTAAGACTCCATTTCCTTTGTCAGTTGGGTCAATCTTGGGAAGAAAATGAGTGTCCCAGTTGATTTCCTGTATCTCCATAGGAGCAAATGCAAATTCTTCAGCCGATACTCTGCTCGCTAAGTCCTTGTTCTTTGTACCAGAAGTGGACACTTCCTCAGCCTCATCTGGAATAGTAGGGACTAGCACAAGAGTAGGTTCAGCTTGTTTAGCATCAGCAAGATTCACCTTCTTCTGCCTCTTTGTCCTCAATTTCTTCTTTATCTCCGGCAGAGATAAATACACAGTAGATTCAGAATCAGATGGAGCTAGAATGAGTTTTTGTTTGGCAGCTGCTCCATCTGTTCTTGCTAGTGTCTCCAGAGGAACCTTATCAGCGTCTGAGCTAGTCTGAGAACGCACCTATGCTGGAGCAGCTGAGCTCACAGTTACTTGCTTTGGCCTCTTGTTCATCAGCGACTGCAGACCATCAGTAGTGAATTTTTTTCATCTTTTGTATCCCATGATAGCTTGCTCGCCTCACCAGCTTGAGGAGCAGCTTGATTCTTCTTCATATAGGTGAGAATCAACTTATTGTTCAACACCTTGAGGGGATGCAAAGCCACAGACTCCCCAAGGTCTGCCTTCACCAGCTTCTCCAATAGTAAGCTGAGCTGCACCGCGTACCCTTGTGATTTCTTGCCAGGTGTAGATACCATGGCAGCTAACAACACGTGTGCCCAGTTCACCTTCAACCCGACGCTGATCGCCATCATCATCTCAAATTCTCTGATGTCACTACATAAAAAGAACCCGCCTTCGCACAAAGCGACTTGGACACAATAACGTGTAGCAGCCGGTATTCCACTTCATGTCCATCTTCTTGCTGGAAGGCTTAAATGGAACACCAGTGGCTGAAAACAACATCTTCATATCTGTCACTGCCTTGGCTGGAAGCCCAGTGAAACTTACCAATCCCTCTGTTGGAAGGGGAAACATCTCCGCAAAAATATCCTTCGTAATCACTATCTTCCTCTTTGCCACTGTACTCACTATCGTCCCAGCGATGACCGTTGCGTTTGAGAAAAACTGAGACAGAGCATCCACAAAAACTGATCCGGAAACCCCCAAAAATCCTCAAAGACCCGATGGCTCCAAGCTTCTAAACATCCGAACCATTCCAGCATCCTCCATACTGAGCACGAACTCAAATATGACCTGCAATGCATTGAAAATGAAATAAGCCATCTCGAAGTGTAGGAGTTAGTAAATTTTTAGTGAGTAAGGATTTGAAATAAACTGCGTAAAAATTGCGAGAATGCGAGAGAAATTTTTAAAATGCGTACAAAGAGGAGGGGGAGATGAAGGGTTTATGTACGAACGAGGAGAGATAAATACTTTAATGTTCACGCGTCATTCGATGGTTAAAATATTTTTGAAAAAATTTGAAGAATGACCGTCTGATTTAAAAAGAATTGGAAAAGACAAAGTAATCTCAACCGTTCGTTTTGTTTACTGTATCTGCTTGGAACGCTAATCCAAACACCTTGATAAGAACTCCTGTATATGTCTCTAAGCTGGACCAGATCAGCACGGAGCTGACCATCTCGGAGACATTCAGTGGACTTTTGCTCTTATCTGTTTGAATTTTGTTGTTCCCCCTGAACAAATGCAGTTATAACATAACTAAGACATATATAAGAGACCTAAGATATTTCTAAAGTAAGAAACCTTAGCGTCCGATAGAGGCTTTGTGAAAATATCAGCTACTCGCTGATCTGTTGGAACATGCTCCACCCGAACGTCTTTTTTCAGCACGTGGTCCCTTATGAAATGATGCCTTATGTTAATGTTCTTGGTCCTGGAATGCAGGACAGGGTTCTGATTGATGTCTATCGCACTTGTGTTGTCGCAGAATATGGGTGCTTCATCTGCATAAACGCCATAGTCTCTAAGCTGCTGTTGAATCCATAGGATTTGAGAACAACAGCTCTCAGTTGCTAGGTACTCTGCCTCAGCTGTGTGGACATTGTGATTTATGTCCGCTTCTGCTAAACCATGATATCAATCTATCACCCAAGAACTGAAAAGTTTCAGTTGTGCTACTCCAGTAAATCTTGAAACCTGCGCAATCTTCATCACTATAACCAATCAAATTGAAACTGGACTCTTTGGGATACCATAGACCCACGTTCTGAGTGCCCTTAAGATATTTAAAATGCGTTTAACAGCTATATAGTGAGACTGTTTTGGATCAGCTTCAAACCTAACACACATACAGACTGCGAACATGACGTTCGGTCTACTTGCTGTGAGTTACAAAAGCGAGCTAATCATCCCATGATACATAGTTACCTCTACGGCAGTTCTAGCTTCATCCTTGTCTAGCTTGATTGATGCACTCATTGGAGTAGCTGCTGAAGAACATTTTTACATCCTGAACTTCTTTAGAAGTTCCTTTGTGCACTTTTGTTGATTGATGAAGATTCCATCTTCAAGCTGCTTCACTTGTAATCCAAGGAAAAATGTCAGCTCCCCCATCATGCTCATCTCGAACTTTTCCTGCATCAGCTTGGAAAATTTTTCACAAAGCTTGGATTAGTCGAGCCAAAGATAATATCATCTACATAAATCTGTACTAATAAGACATGATTGTTCTTAACGAATTTAAACAAGGTCTTATCTACAGAACCAATAGCAAAATCATGCTCAATCAAAAAATTGGGAAAAGTATCATACAAGCTCTCGGAGCTTGTTTCGACCATACAAAGCTTTAACCACCTTATACATGTAATCTAGTCTGGTATGGTCTTTGAAGCCAGGAGGTTGTGCAACATACACTTTCTCATTTAGGATTCCGTTTAAGAATAAACTTTTAACATCCATTTGATAAACTTTTAAATGCTGCGTATGTAAGAAATATGCGTATGGCCTCTAATCTAGCTACAGGTGCGAAAGATTCTTCAAAATCTGTTCCTTCTTCTTGTCTATAGACTTGAGCCACTAATCTTGCCTTATTTTTTACTATGTTTCCATTTTCATCTAATTTATTCCTAAAGATCCATTTAGTACCTATTATGTTCTGGTTAGTAGGTCTAGGAACTAAATGCCAAACTTTACTACGTTCAAATTGGCTAAGTTATTCCTGCATAGCTTCTATCCAACTTGGGTCTACTAAAGCCTCTTCTACCTTCTTAGGTTTTATATGAGATATGAATGTAGAGTTAAATACTCATCTATCATCTGGCCTCGTGTCCTAAGAGGTGCAGAAGGGTTACCGATGACCAGCTGAGGTGGATGATTCTTATTCCACTGGAAACCAGGTTGATGTTTCGTGCTGAGTGTTGATTCTTGCATCCTGTTCCCCCTGCAGTCCCGTTGGATCTCCTTGGATACCACTTGTTGGTTCATCAGCTCGTGCATGTTCTCCACTAGCAGGCACGTTATATGGATCAGCTTGCACACGATCTGGATCAACGTTGCTTGAACCGGCACTCACAGCTGGCACATCTGTAGCTTGCTGGCCCTGTGCGATGTCTCTGTTAGTCAAATCAATGACTTCAATGTTCCCTGGGACACCAGCTTGTGCAACATTTTGAATATCAGCGTTGGTAATTGGTGTGTCCAGTGTGTGCTGGTCTTCAGATTGGTTCCTGGACTGTGCCTCGTCATCATTTGATTCATCTAGGTTTGTTGATTCCAGACAAGTACACAAGTCGTTCAGTTTAGCAGCTGATGTTTATCTGAAGCTGGTCTCATCAAACACCACGTGAGCTGATTCCTCCACATTCAGTGTCCTGTTGTTGAAAACTCTATAGGCTCTGCTCACATCTGAATATCCTAGAAAGATATCTGCATCAGATTTAACATCAAACGCTTTAAGATATGTTTTACTATTGTTGTATATGAATCATCTGCATCCAAACACCCTGAAATACAAAATATCAGGTTTCTTGTCATTCCAGATCTCATATGGGGTTCCATCATGACGCTTATTACTCATCTATCTGTTCTGAGTATAGCAAGCTGTGTTAACTGTTTCAGCCCAAAATTTCTTAGAAATACCAGAATCAGCAATCATGGTTGTAGCATCCTCTTTTAAAGTACGGTTTCTACGCTCAGCTAACCCGTTTCGCTGAGGAGTTCTAGCTGCAGAAAACTCATGCTTAATTCCAATGTCATCCAGATAAGAGGATAGTTTATAATTTAAAAATCAGTTCCTCTATCACTTCTTATCCGGTTAACACTGCAAGATTTTTCATTTTATAAATGTAATGTTTTAAAATCTCTTTCAGCTGGTCGGAAATTTGATCTTTTCATTTAAGAACAACACCCATGTAAATTTTGAAAAATCATCAACAATGACAAGGGTGTATTTCATTCCCCCAAAGTTGGTCACGGGTATAGGACCGAAAAGATCCATGTGTAAATATTCCAGCTTGTGAGAGATTTTGTTACTGCCTCTATTTTTTAAAGTTGATTTAATATGCTTTCCCAGCTGAAACGTAGAGCAAATCTTGTCTTTTGAAAATTTTATTCTAAGCAAACCAGTAACCAACTCACACGAACTCAGATTAGCAAGTGTTTTAAAATTTATATGGTTCATCCGCTGATGCCATAGCCAGCTCTTAGAAGAGTCAGCTACTAGGCAAGTTTTTTCAGTATGCGTCTTATCTGAACAGTCTATTTTGTAGGTATTTCTCGATCTGTAACCTACCAGCACGGTCAGACCTTCCGGATTTTGAACTGTGCATGTGTGATTTTGAAACTTTACTGAATAATTACTATCACACAATTGACTGATAATGATCAAATTGTAACACAAGTTCTCAACAAGAAGAACATTGTTGAGAGTAAAGTTACCATGGGTAAGCTTACCCTTACCCGTAGTGTTACTATTTGAATTATCACTGAAGGTGATCTTAGGTCCATTGAATGGCTTGATATCTGTTAACAGCTTTGGGTTACCAGTCATGTGCCTTGCACATCCACTGTCCAGGTACCACTTTGATTGCTCCAGTCTTGAAACCTGTTTTTCTTGCAATCACAAACAATACAAGGTTTGGTACCATTTGGTTTACTTGGTTCCAGGCTTGATTAATCCCTTCGGGACTCATACTTGGATAATCTTAACGACTCTACCAGTATGTGCATCAATGTACGTATGTGATTTGTGTGTGTTTTGTGATATGAATTTTGTCTGGTAAGCAATATATTTGCCATAAGATCTGAGCTTATTGTACTTAGGTCTGCACTGCCTTCCTTCATAAAAGCTTTGGAGAACTGGCTTAGCTTTCTTCCCCCAGATTTGGGTTGACCCCTAATCTGTTCTACTCATTTCTTAAGCCAGCTCTCTTTAGGCTTTTCAGGAGTAGTATACCCCAGCCTGCAGTATCTACCTTGCCAGATTGGAGGCTTATCTGCTATATTGGACTCATCAGATTGTGCCTCTTCAGGCTGTCCCGTGCTGGATTTTACAAAGTCCATGGTTTGAAGCTTTGTCCTATCCAGTTGTGGGTGAGTACTTGGCTCTGACATACTGCTTTCATCACTACCATGGCCAATTCTGGATTTATCACCAGACGGCTTCATAGTTGCTTGCATTTTTTGCAGTGACGTAGAGGACTTGGTCCAGGAGCTTATAATATCAGCTAAGCGCTGATTTTCATTTAACATCTCCTGTGACCTACTTCTCAACTCATCATTCTCAATCGTGACCTTACTTAGAGCAGCCTGCATTTTTCTTGAGCTTACCAGCTCAGCCTTTGTAACATGGCTCTCCTTTTCAACTTTGGCTTACTCAAATGACTGAGAAAGCTTCTTGTACTCATGAACCATGTCATTTAGTGCAGTGAAAAGGTCCTCACATGTAAACTCAAGATTTGAAAAGTCAAATACCTCATCAGTGTCATCAGCCATGAGACACTGAACTTCATCCTCACTCTTGCTGGTGCGATCTGGTTGTTTCTTTAATCCAGCTTGAGCTTCCTTCAATCAGCTATGAAGTGACCATGCCTACCACAATTATAGCACTTATCATCAGAATAAGAATTTAAATTCTTTTTAATTTAATCGAATGAGTTAGGTTTAGAATTATGCTTTCGCATAAATTTCCCGAATTTCTTGATGAAAAGGGACATGGAATCGCCGCTGAGCTCCTCAGCTGATTTTCTTTGAGGACTCTGTTCTGGAATGGTTGCAACAAGAGCTTTGGTTGGCTGTGATGTTGATGGTTCTGACTCAGCTCTTGTCTCCAATTCAAACTCATAGGCCTTCAGGTTGGCAAAAATATCATGGAGTTCCAGCTGTTTAGATCTATCACCAGCGAGTTGAACCTTTCATAAAATTCTCCCATGGTCTCTTCGGGCTCCATCATGATTAGCTCAAACTTTTGCAAGGCCATAGTGAGCTTGTTCTCTTTTGTTTCCTCATTTCCCTCGTAGATTTGAGTTAACTTCTCGCATATCTCCTTTGTTGTGATACACGTCTGGATCTTGCTGAACATGTTGTTGTACAACGTCTTATATAGGATGTGCTTGGCCACATTATCCAAATTGGCCTTTTTCTTGTCCTGGGAGGTCCACTCCAACCTTGGCTTCTCAACCCACTGAGCAGAACCAGCAGTTATAGCTACGGATGTGTTCGACCTCAGAATCTTGATTGGTCCATCTGTTATGACGAACCACATATCATCGTCCTAGGCCATGAGGTGAGCTTGCATCCGGATCTTCCAGACGTCGTACTCCTCCTTGGAAAACATGGGAAATTTAGTTGTGAGAAATCGACATATTGAATGAATGAAAATGATAATACTGTTCAGACACTGAGATACCGAGCTCCTGATACCACTTGTTAGGATAGAAAATACGGCTCGGGAGTTCAGAGGGGGGAGGGGTGAATGAATTCCTTTGATAATTTTTAGTGAAAAATGTTTTAAAAATATTTTACAGCTCTTAGATAACCTCTAAACTGAGTTACCAGCTTGGAGGATATCAATGTAAACTGTTGTCTCGTGTAACAAAAAAATTGTTTGTGCGGAAATAACATTATTCAATAGTGAACAGGTTGAATGCTTGAATTGAAAAGCTGAAAGAAGTAAATAAAAGGGTTCAAGAATTTGTTTATGGAAGTTCGGAGCTTAAACTCCTACGTCTCCATTTCTTCCTCAATAGGAAGGATTTCCACTAGAAGATTTGATTATTACAACTCTTGTAAAAATCCAATCTGATAGCCAGCTCCTGCAAGAACTCTTAGCAATCTCACAACAGAAACAGACTCACGATCTGTTCTGGAATACAATATACAACTCTAACCTGGTTTGGCTATTCTAGCTCTCACACACTCTGTTTTTTATATACAATGTATCTTAATACTACAGAGTGAGGTTACAAAGATTTGTGTGACACAAAGAATTGGATTCAACAAACTACGTGTGTGTCACTTTTTGTGTGAGCTGGTTTGAGAGTTGAACTCTATTTTCAGTTCTTGATTTCACAATCATATTCACGTAGTTCAATAGTTGTAAGGTCGTAAGTTATCTCCAACTGATCTACTTCTCCAATTTATACTCTTTGGATCAACGTAATAAATGTTACTAGTAGACACGTCGTATAGATTTAAAGTGAGATGTCTGCGGCGTCTTTAATGCTTGTACTGTTCACGTACACATTCATTAAATGTTTTTCCTATTTTAGAAACCTTTTCTCCGTTCTCAGTTGAAAACAAATCTCTGGATATCTGGTATTTTCTGAAAGTAGTTCCAACGACTACAAATTGATCCTTGGAAGTCAACACATTCAGTTCGTTGTGCTGAACTACTCTAATCTGGTTCTAAACTGAACTGCTCTATTCTGCTCTAAGCTGACTTTGTTCACTTCTGTCTTCTTCTATAGAAACACAAGTCTTCCTGATTACATCCATCTCTTCTAAAAGAATCTGGCTAAATTATCCTTCAGTAACGCAATCCCTGAATCATCTCGCTCTGAGCTGTTTTTTCTCAATTGGATCAAATACAAAATATGCTCTATCTATTCTGTTTGGATATTCTATGCTCTTCTAAATTGATCTAATCTGTTTCTGTTCTTCTTTTCAACTGATTAACTGTTTTGTTCTTCCGAGATGGTTTGTCCTTAACCAGCTTAGCTAAGTTTCTTGAGCTGGTTTGTCCTTAACCAGCTTAGCTCTAATCTAGAGTCTCTGAGATGGTTTTTCCTTAACCAGCTTAGCTCCAATCTGGTTTCAATAATCAATGCAGTAAGCTCCGTCTTGATCTGGTCGATTAAACTCTGAGCTGATTAATCTCTATTTTTCTGTTAGAGTAGATGCCCAACTAGCCAACTTGTGGCGTGTGGGTTTATAGACTCTTGTATATGACAATCTTTATATATGATATTCGCATTTTATTTATGTGGCATTCTTTACTTTCATTGTGTGTATGATGATTTACAATTGCGTTGAGTAAAGACCTAGAATGCACTAAAGTGTATGTTAGATGTGATAGTGGGTATGACGGCTATCATGAAACACATCTAATAGTCACTGTGTATTCTGAACATGTTACTAGTCGATTGGGCCGTCAAAATGAGGATAAGGCCGCCCTCGTTGTCGAGGATTCACCGCTCGCTTACATGCGTGGATATCCTATGCTATCTGAGGGGATAATAGTGTATAAATCTTTGGCCAGAGTACTAGAAGTGTTTTAGGTAAATGTGTTTACCTAGTTACACTCGCGATGTCACTATTCGATCTCCAAGATGTATGCATAGCTATCGGATCTTTAGCGACTATCGATTTACCAATGGTCTTTGATCTGATCGGGATATATGGATTGAAAGGACCGTACTGTTGGGGATCCGGATCCGCCCCCCGGCGAGGCAGCGGAAGAACAAAAGGATAACAGCCGGGAGACGATCAATACGAAAAACAACAATACAAATATCGTCATTCATAGGATGTTCAAAACGAATACCTTGCTGGCACTTGTGCCTGGCTCCAATCGGAATTACAAGAACCCGGCTCTTCTCGGTAGATTGCGGTAGGTAACGCCAATCCGGTCCACGACCAGAATCGAGACTCCTTTGTCAGGCTGCACTAGAAGCACTGACTAATTCTGCACGAACGGATTCTCCTCGAAAAACTAGACCGGAACGATTTCCTGCGAAGCGGCGGCGGCGGCGGGTGGCGGCGGGCGGCGCATGGCGGCGGCGGCGAGGATGATGTAGAGAGGGGGCGGCGGCCAAGTGATTAGGGTTAGGGTTTAGAGTCTTGTATGTTATAATGAGTCCTAATCCATATTTAAATAGATATTAGTGTTGGACTTGGACCGGCCCAACGGGCCCGGGTCCAACTGATGAACATTCAGTTCATCTCCATCACCGCGACTTCATCGTAACTCCGATCGACTCAGTTTCCGAAACTGAATATTATTATCTGAAAAACCATTTTTCAGAACCCCAGTGCAAAATGACCGTTTTGCCCCTCAACAGCGGGAAACCTCGGTTTGACCCCTATTGACTTTTAGGAAGTCGCACTTCCCAAAGTCCTCTTCTCGTGCTCAACACATTGAGCTGAGTATCCGTGCGGGAATCTCGAATCCAGTACTTGTGTGACCCTCAATGGTTCAGGGATACAGCTAGCCGTGGGCCCACAACCATTGTCCCCTCAACAGCGGGAAACCTCGGTTTGACCCCTGTAGACTTTTAGGAAGTCGCACTTCCCGAAATCCTCTTCTCGTGCTCAACACATTGAGCTGAGTATCCGTGCGGGAATCTCGAATCTAGTACTTGTGTGACCCTCATGAGTATAATGTCATCAACATAAAGTACTAGGAACGTCACAGCACTTTTAACTACCTTCTTGTAAACACATGGCTCCTCGGGATTCTTGATGAAACCAAATTCCTTAATTGTTTCATCGAATCTCAGGTTCCAACTTCGTGATGCTTGTTTGAGACCGTAGATTGATCTCTGAAGCTTTCATACCTTATGCTCGCTTCCAACAGATGTGAAACCCTCAAGCTGCGTCATATAGATCTCTTCCTTACTGTTTCCATTAAGGAACGCAGTTTTCACATCCGGATTCTTGATGAAACCAAATTCCTTAATTGTTTCATCGAATCTCAGGTTCCAACTTTGTGATGCTTGTTTGAGACCGTAGATTGATCTCTGAAGCTTTCATACCTTATGCTCGCTTCCAACAGATGTGAAACCCTCAAGCTGCGTCATATAGATCTCTTCCTTACTGTTTCCATTAAGGAACGCAGTTTTCACATCCATTTGCCATATCTCATAGTCGTACCATGCGGCTATGGCTAACAGTATTCTAATTGACTTGAACATTGCGACTGGCGAGAAGGTTTCATCATAGTCAACACCTTGCCTTTGAGTGTAACCTTTCGCCACCAGTCGTGCCTTGAAGGTCATTACCTTGCCATCAGGCCCAAGTTTTCTCTTGTATATCCATTTGCACCCAATAGGAACGATTCCTTCGGGAGGGTTAACGAGAGTCCAAACTTGGTTATCATGCATTGAGTCAAACTCAGACTGCATTGCTTCAAGCCATAAGTTAGAATCAGCATCGGAAATTGCCTCCTTGAAAGTTCTTGGATCAGATCCAACAACTTGATCAATGGTGTAGCGGAGCGTCGTAATCGGACCTTGTTGGACATGGTTCGGTCTATGATGAGCTTCACTGAGCTTCCTACCTGGTTTTGGGGCTATGCGCTCGAAACGGCGGTAATGTTGTTGAACAATGTCCACACCAAGGTAGTGGATAAGACTCCATATGAGATATGTGGGCAAACCACCCAAGTACTCATACATGAGGATTTGGGGATGTCCTGCTTACGTGAAGCAGACAGTGGGAGATAAGCTGGATACGAGATCCATCTTATGTTACTTCATTGGGTATCCAAAGAATTCCATTGGATACTACTTCTACAATCCGAGCGAAACAAAAGTGTTTGTTTCTAAGAATGCCACCTTTATGGAAAAGGAATTTCTACTTGATAGAAAGGGCAAGATAGTAGAACTCGAAGAGGTTCGAGATCCAATCGAAGTACTAGGTGAGTCTCCCGCACCTCCAGAGCCAATACCAGAAATGGTCGCACCTAGGAGATCCGAAAGGGTTCCTAGGGCTCCTGAGAGATATGGTTTTCTCCTTGAAGATGATCAAAGTGATAAAGTTGTTGGATCTGATCCAAGGACTTTCAAGGAGGCAATTTCCGATGCAGATTCTAATTTGTGGCTTGAAGCAATGCAGTCTGAGTTTGACTCAATGCATGCTAACAAAGTTTGGACTCTTGTTAATCCTCCCGAAGGAATTGTTTCTATTGGGTGTAAATGGGTATACAAGAGGAAACTTGGGCCTGATGGTAAGGTAATGACCTACAAGGCACGACTGGTCGCGAAAGGTTACACTCAAAGGCAAGGTGTTGACTATGATGAAGCCTTCTCGCCAGTCGCAATGTTCAAGTCAATTAGAATTTTGTTAGCCATAGCCGCATGGTACGACTATGAGATATGGCAAATGGATGTGAAAATTGCGTTCCTTAATGGAAACATTAAGGAAGAGATCTATATGACGCAGCCTGAGGGTTTCACATCTGTTGGAAGCGAGCATAAGGTATGCAAGCTTCAAAGATCGATCTACGGTCTCAAACAAGCATCGCGAAGTTGGAACCTGAGATTCGATGAAACAATTAAGGAATTTGGTTTCATCAAGAATCCCGAGGAGCCATGTGTCTATAAGAAGGTAGTTAAAAGCGCTGTGACATTCCTCGTACTTTATGTTGATGACATTCTACTCATTGGGAATGATGTAGGAATGCTGCAGTCAACTAAAGTATGGTTGTCTAGTAGATTTTCGATGAAGGACATGGGTGAAGCATCCTATATTCTTGGAATACAGATCTATCGGGATAGATCTAAACGGATGCTCGGACTCACCCAAGCTACCTACATCGATACCATACTTAAGAGGTTCTCTATGGAAGAGTCCAAGAGAGGACACCTACCTATGTGTCACGGGGTCACTCTATCTAAGTCTATGTGTCCAAAGACTGATGAGGAGATAGAGAGTATGGCACGTGTACCATATGCCTCTGCAATAGGTAGTATTATGTATGGCATGATCTCGACTAGACCAGATGTCGCATATGCTCTGAGTGTCACGAGCCGCTACCAGGCCAACCCCGGCCAATTGCATTGGAAGGCTGTGAAGGATATTCTTAAGTACTTACGAAGGACTAAGAATATGTTCATGGTCTATGGGGGTGGTGAACTGAAACTGAAAGGCTACACAGATTCTAGATTCCAGTGTGACGTGGATGATTCGAAATCAACCTCTGGATTTGTATTCATGCTCAATGGTGGTGCTGTCTCTTGTAAGAGTTCCAAGAAAGACACCATCGCGGATTCAACCACTGAGGCTGAGTACATTGCAGCATCAGCTGCTGCTAAGGAGGCCGTTTGGATAAGGAATTTCGTCCAAGAGTTGGGCGTCATTCCTAATGGAGTTGGTCCAGTCCCGGTGTACTGCGACAACATGGGTGCCATTGCGCAAGCAAAGGAGCCTAGGTCTCACCAAAGATCCAAACACATACTGAGGAAATACCACATAATCCGGGATATTATGGCTAGAGGTGACATAGCAGTTGAGAGAGTCACCTGTGCGGACAACGTTACTGATCCACTTACGAAGCCCTTGCCTGGACCGTTGTTTGAAAAACATCGCGAAACAATGGGACTGCGTCTGATGAGTAGTTGGCTTTAGGGCAAGTGGGAGATTGCTAGAGTAGATGCCCAACTAGCCAACTTGTGGCGTGTGGGTTCATAGACTCTTGTATATGACAATCTTTATATATGATATTCGTATTTATTTATATGGCATTCTTTACTTCATTGTGTGTATAATGATTAACAATTGCGTTGAGTAAAGACCTAGAATACACTAAAGTGTATGTTAGATGTGATAGTGGGTATGACGGCTATCATGAAACACATCTAATAGTCACTGTATATTCTGAACATGTTCCTAGTCGATTGGACCGTCAAAATGAGGATAAGGCCGCCCGAGTTCGAGACTAGTATCTGCGATGCGAAGTACCATGTTTCATTGGTAGGGAACATTGTGATGTTCTGAGCATGCAGATAGATAGTGACCTGGTGATCTATCGAACTACCCTCGTTCGGACTTTCCAAGTGGTTACCATTTGTCGAGTGGATAAGTCCGAGGTCTTGGTTGTACTGATTAGTCCTCACGACTCGAAACTTCATTGAGACTCTACATGATAGGCGTCTCACTTTGACTCGTTTTCCGACTCACTTGGGGTCATCAGGCGGCGGGATTGGGTGAGACCCCGATGCATGTAGGAGTCGATGCATCGTTGTCGATGATTCACCGCTCGCAGACATGCATGGATATCCTATGCTATCTGAGGGGATAATAGTGTATAAATCTCTGGCTAGAGTACTAGAAGTGTTTTAGGTAAATGTGTTTACCTAGTTACACTCGCGATGTCACTATTCCATCTCCAAGATCTATGCATAGCTATCGGATCTTTAGCGACTCTCGATTTACCAATGCTCGTTGATCTGATCGGGATATATGGATTGAAAGGACCGTACTGTACGCTGACCACGACCGACTGGTTCTTGCAGGCACTATCAGTGATACCTAGGGGATCATGGGGTGATGTTTCTAGGCGCTCTTACCATGATTCGTTGGGCAAGTCCGGGATTGTGATTCCGGAGCCACAATGGTTGTGGGCCTACGGCTAGCTGTATCCCTGAACCATTGAGGGTCACACAAGTACTGGATTCGAGATTCCCGCATGGATACTCAGCTCAATGTGTTGAGCATGAGAAGAGGATTTTGTGGAGTGCGACCTCCTAAAAGTCAACAGGGGTCAAATCGTGAAGCAGACAATGGGAGATAAGATGGATAATAGATCCATCTTATGCTACATCGTTGGGTATCCAAAGAATTCTATTGGATACTGCTAAAAGTGTTTGTTTCTAGAAATGCCACCTTTTTGGAGAAGGAATTTCTGCTTGATAAAAAAGGCAAGATAGTAGAACTCGAAGAAGTTCAAGAATCAATTGAAGTACCAAGTGAATCTCCCACGCCTCAAGAACCAATCCCTAATATGGACACACCTAGGAGATCTGAAAGGGTTCTTAGGGCTCATGTTAGATATGGTTTCCTCCTTATAGAGGATCAAAGTGATCCAACTGTTATATGTGATCCAAGAACCTTCAAGGAGTCAATTTCTGATGTTGATTCTAATTTGTGGCTTGAAGCAATGCGATCTGAGATAGACTCGATGCATTCGAACCAAGTTTGGACTCATGTAAATCCTCCTGAAGAAATAGTTCCTATTGGATGTAAATGATATACAAAAGAAAACTTGGGCCTGATGGTCAGGTACTGACCTACAAGGCTCGACTGGTCACAAAAGGTTACACTAAAAGGCAAAGTGTTGACTATGATGAAACCTTTTCAGCTGTCGCAATGTTCAAGTAAATTAGGATCCTGCTAGACATAGTTGCATGGTACGACTATGAGATATGTCAAATGGATGTGAAGACTGCGTTTCTTAATGGAAATATTAAGAAAAAAATCTATATGACGCAGCCTGAGGGTTTGACATCCGTTGGAAGTGAGCAGAAAGTTTGCAAACTTTAGAGATCGATCTACGGTCTCAAGCAAGCATCAAGAAGTTGGAACATGAGGTTCTATGAAACGATTAAAGAAGTTGTTTTCATCAAGAATCTCGAGGAGCCATGTGTGTATAAGAAGGCAGTTAAGAATGCTGTGACATTCCTATACTTTATGTTGATGATATTCTACTCATAGGAAATGATGTAGAAATGCTGCAATCAACTAAAGTATGGTTATCTAGTAGATTCTCGATGAAGGACATGGGTGAAGCATCCTATATTCTTGGAATACAGATATATAGGGATAGATCGAAAAGGATGCTCGGACTCACCCAAGCACCCTAAATCAATACCATACTTAAGAGATTCTCTATGAACGAATCCAAGATAGGACACCTACCTATGTGCCACAGGGTCATTCTATCTAAGTCTATGTGTCCGAAGACTGATGAAGAGATAGAGAGCATGACATGTGTGCCATTTTCCTCGGCAATATGTAGGAATTATGTACGGTATGATCTCGACCAGACCGGATGTCGTATATACTCTTAACGTCACGAGCCGATACCAAGCCAACCCCGGTCAAATGCATTGGAAGGATGGGAAAGATATTCTTAAGTACTTACTAAGGACTAAGAATATGTTCATGGTCTACGGGTATGGTGAACTAAATTGGAAGGTTACACTGATTCTAGCTTCCAATGCGATGTGGATGACTCGAAGTCAACCTCTGGATTTGTATTCAGGGTCAATGGTGATGAATCTCTTGGAAGAGTTCCAAGCAAGACACCGCCACGGATTCAACCACCGAGGCTAAGTACATCGCAGCATCAGCTGCTACTAAAGAGGCAGTTTGGATGAGGAATTTCATCCAAGAGTTGGGCGTAACTCCTGAATGAGTTGGTCCAGTCCCGATGTACTATGACAACAAGGGTGTCGTTGCGCAAGAAAAGGAACCTAGGTCTCATCAAATATCCAAACACATACTGAGAAAATATCACATAATCTGGGATATTGTGGCTAGAGGTGACATAGAAGTCAAGAGAGTCGCCTCTACAGACAACATTTCTGACCCACTTACGAAGCCCTTGCCAGGATCATTGTTTGAAAAACATCACGAAGCAATGGGACTACGTCTCATGAGTAGTTGGTTGTAGGACAAGTGGGAGATTGTCAGAGTAGGTGCCCAACTATCCAATTTGTGGCATGTGGATTCTTGTTGACTCTATGTAAAACGGTTATGAAATTCGTATTCTTTTATGGCATTATTTATCTTCATTATTATGATTACAAATTTTTGGATACATTGAATGCACTATAGTGTATGTTAGATGTTATAGTGGATTTGATGGCTATCATGAAACATATCTAATAGTCACTGTGAGTTTTAAACGAGTTCCTAGTCGATTGGGCCGTCCAAAAGAGGATAAGGGTCGCCCGAGCTTGAGACTAGCATCTATAATGCAAAATACCATGTTTCATTGGTAGGGAACATAGAGATGTCCTGAGCATGCAGATGGATGGTGAGCGGTGATCTGTCGAACTACCCTTGTTCGAAATTTTCAAGTGGTTATCATTTATCGAGTGGATTAAATTCGAGTTCTTGGTTGTACATATTTGAAACGAACCAGACTCTAAAATTTTTTAGTTTTTTTTAAACATGTGCAGAATACTTAAACATAAAGTATGGCTCGTTCCCTTTAAAAGCATTTCTAAATCATTTTCTCAAAATACTTTAAGCATAAATAAAGAAATATTTAAAATCGTTAAAACATCCAACATAATAAAATCAACTGAGTAAAAATACTGAATGTAATCATGTTTAAAACCAGAATCTAAAACTGTATCATGACAGAACTGAAACGTAAAGGCGGTCACGGGGTACTGCTGTAGCAGGCGCTCAGAGGTTCTCACCGCCAGCAGAAATATACTCATCGACAGGATCATCACCTACACCATTTAAACCTAGTGAGCCTAGAGGCTCAGCATACTCTATCGTAATACATAACAAAGTACATACTAATAAAATCGTATGCAAGCACATACTTGTAATTAAAATAGCATTAAAGCGTGAATGCGTGCATGATCTTAAAACATTTCTTATCTTACATACATAACATAAGCATACATAAGGCATGACATAACATAACATGAAAAACGTATGAGTCGTATCAGTGAATGTGAGCGGGCGTATGACTGATCAGTCGTAATAACCAACGTACGTGGCGGTGTGGCTCACCCCGATATCAACGAGGATCCCTATATGTCGCACCTTTCCTATAAATTGCCAAGTTCACCCCGATATCACATGAGGATCCATAGGCTCATAATCATACCTAAAAACAGGGGATCTCCGGGCCCGGCTACCCGGCTAACTCCCATCATAAAACTTTGCCACATCACCTCAATCCATCGAGTTTTATCTTAAAAAGAGACATGCCTGATCGTTCATAAAATCTCATAATGCGTGAATTTCTTAAAATCATGCAATTTAAAATCTTAGCCCGTTAACGTATAATCAATTCTTTCCTTTAAAACATTTACGTACATAGCATACTACATATATGATTAATTATACATTTACGGGCTTCTACATTTTTCTATTTCGGTTGAGGATTGATTTCGGGGTCTGGCTCACCACTTCTAGACTAATCATCGCTCTAAAATTAGCCGATGAAACGAATGTTCACCTCTTTTTCCAATTTTTTGCCTAATTTCTTTAAATTTAGACTTCTTAAAATCAAGGCTAAAAGATACTAATAAAAATCAATTTTGACTTCTAGAAATCAATTTGAACTTATAAAAATCGATTTTGACTTTTAAAATCAATTTAAATCAATTTTGACCTCAAAAGTCGATTTTGACCAAAAGACTGATTTTGACCAAATTAAATTCCAATAATCGATTTTGGCTTAATTAAAATCCTAAGGCCTTAATTTTGACTAAAAACTTAAAATAAACATAACTTTAATTATTTAAAAGGTTTGACTCAATTTTGAACCATCTGGCTATTTTCTTTAAATTGGACATTTGGCTACATTAAAATAACTCGACCAACTTTAAAACATTTTGACTCGACACACGACGAATCGACCAGGTCCAACCGAACTAGCCACACCGGTCCCATTGAAGCTGCCGGTCCAAGACATAAAATTAAACCTTTGAAATTTCTAATTTACTCCATCATTTGCTAAAAATTCAAACATTTAAAATTTGACTAAATAAAGACTCATTGATCAATTTGGACCAAAAAAAATCCCAATGACCAAAATTTGACTTTAAAATTTGATAAAAATATTAGACCCATAAAAAGGATTTTGACTTTAAATTATTTACTTTAAAATTTGATAAAAGTATTAGGCTCATAAATAAAAGGATTTTGACTTTAAATATTCGGTAAATACGCTAAAATTGCAAAAATCCCATAAATCAAATGAATTTTAAAATGCTGGAAAACATCTTAAAATATGCTTAAAACATCAAATAAAATCATCCACGAACTTTAGCAGCCCCTAAGACTCGAAATCTTAATTTTCACAAAACTGACCCGACACGGCTCACTTTGAGCGACAAAACGGTAAATCATTAAAATTCCATTTCTTATCCAAATTACTCTCAGCTTCGACCCAAATCACCCTAACTCAATATAATAGGTACTGGAACAAACGAAACTCAAAAACAATACAGTATGTGACCAAACCGACGCCCGCAAGCTCAATGCTTGCGCACAGACTGCAACCAAGACACGTGCTAGACATAAAATTCATAACTAATTCGTTTCTCGACCAAATCGCCCCCCGTTTGGACCTACGTGACCCTAACGCAATGGGATATCTCATGAAATCAACCTTCCCCACATAGACTGCATAGAGAGACTTAACCGTCCCCAACAACTCTAGTGTAGCGCACAGACGACCAGGCAGGACACATGCTGATCATAAAATTCATAACTACTTCATTTCTTGACCAAATCGCTTCCCGTTTGGACCTACGTGATCCTAACTCGATTTACTAACTACCTGGACAACCCTTGGACAAAAATCTAAGCCCCATGAACCGACCATGACCAAAGCATCACAAGAAACGAATCAAAAATGTTTTGAAAACTGTGAAACGTGCATGGATCTCAAA
The DNA here is from genome assembly GCA_001598015.1 of Dorcoceras hygrometricum. Lineage (NCBI taxonomy): Eukaryota > Viridiplantae > Streptophyta > Magnoliopsida > Lamiales > Gesneriaceae > Dorcoceras > Dorcoceras hygrometricum. The sequence goes on along the minus strand of KV010706.1, from coordinate 884,294 downwards.
CGTTATGCATAGATCTAAACAAATCACATACAATTCATGCAAGTTTTCATTAAAAACAGCTTACTATGTCTTAAACAGTGAAAAAAGGAATAGATATTACATGTCTGACTTGGAGAGAATAGAGATCTGCGAGTTACCGACGTTGTAGACGCGAGATCGGGGCACCACCGGCTTTGGATCACCAAAATTCACCAAGGGGATGGAAATTTCAAAACTTTGCTTGAGGGTAAGGGAGTGGGACTGCTGATATGATATTTGAAGGCTAGTTTTTTGTTTCAATTTGGAGTTATGAAAATGAATTAGACTAATTTGACCCCCATTGATTTAATTAAGTAAAGGAATGGAAAATGACATGCTAGCCCCTCCATTTAATTGAAAAGGATAATTAAAACTTTATCTTGGCCTTTGAAGTATTAAATTTTCGAAATCCAAGCCCACTCAAAATTTAAAACACTTTAAAATCCAATAAGACAGCCCGGATAGGCGAAAAATGGTTTCCCCTCCAAAATAATTATAAAAGTCCTCATTTCTGAAATTGCTGCTTAAAAAAATAAATTCATTCTTAAAAATCTCATAACTTAAAATCTCAAAATATTTTCATTCCGGTCGACCCTAATCTCGTCCACGCGTCTGTAGCTCAAGCAGACTGAAAAATAACACATGCATACCATGCAGCATAAAAATCATAAATAAATCATATAAAATGGCATGTAATCATCTAAAAATATTTTTCCCCTAGTCATGCACTCATTTCTACGTAATCTGGATTTGGGGGCGTTACAATCTCCCCCCCCCCTAAATATAAGTGCACGACTAAGCGTCTATTTTTTTAAAAATCTAAGGCCAAAACACATGCAAGGCTAAAACATGCAGCATGCAAATATAAACATAACTCAAAAATAAAACTCAAAGACTGCTAGTGCGACATTTGAGCTCCACGCAACATGCAAGTACGCCACCAGAACCACCGCTCTGATACCAACTGAAACGAACAAGACTCTAGAATTTTTTTTTTTTAAAACATGTGCGGAATACTTAAACGTAAAGTATGGCTCGTTCCCTTTAAAAGCATTTCTAAATCATTTTCTCAAAATACTTTAAGCATAAATAAAGGAATATTTAAAATCGTTAAAATATCCAACATAATAAAATCAACTGGTTAAAAATACTGAATGTAATCATGTTTAAAACCAGAATCTAAAACTGTATCATGACAGAACTGAAACGTAAAGGCGGTCACGGGGTACTGCTGCAGCAGGTGCTCAGATGTCCTCACCGCCAGTCGGAATATACTCATCGACAGGATCATCACCTGTACCATTTAAACCTAGTGAGCCTAGAGGCTCAGCATGCTCTATCGTAATACATAACAAAGTACATACTAATAAAATCGCATGCAAGCACATATTTGTAATTAAAATAACATTAAAGCATGAATGCGTGCATGATATTAAAACATTTCATATCGTACATACGTAACATAAGCATACATAAGGCATGACATAACATAACATGAAAAACGTATGAGTCGTATCAGTGAATGTGAGCGGGCGTATGACTGATCAGTCGTAATAACCAACGTACGTGGCGGTGTGGTTCACCCCGATATCACACAAGGATCCATAGGCTCATAATCATATCTAAGGATAGGGGATCCCCGAGCCCGGCTACCCGGCTAACTCCCATCATAAAACTTTGTCACATCACCTCAATCCCTCGAGTTTTATCTTAAAAATAGGCATGTCTGATCGTTTCATAAAATCTCACGATGCGTGAATTTCATAAAATCATGCAATTTAAAAGCTTATCCCGTTAACATATAATCAATTCTTTCCTTTAAACCATTTATGTCAATAGCATACTACATATATGATTAATTATACATTTACGGGCTTCTACATTTTTCTACTTCGAATGAGGATTGATTTCGTGGCCTGGCTCACCACTTCTAGACTAGTCATCGCTCTAAACTTAGCCGATGAAACGAATGTTCACCTCTTTTTCCAATTTTTTGCCTAATTTCTTTAAATTTAGACTTCTTAAAATCAAGGCTAAAAGTGACTAATAAAAATCAATTTTGACTTCTAGAAATCAATTTGGACTTCTAAAAATCGATTTTGACTTTTAAAATCAATTTTGACCGCAAAAGCCGATTTTGACCAAAAGACCGATTTTATCCAAATTAAATCCCAATAATCGATTTTGACTTAATTAAAATCCCTAAGGCCCTAATTTTGATAAAAAACTTAAAATTAATCATAACTTTAATTATTTAAAATGTTTGACTCAATTTTGAACCATCTGGCTATTTTATTTAAAATTGGACATTTGGCTTAAAATTAAATAACAGGTTCGACATTAAAATAACTCGACCAACTTTAAAACATTTTGACTCGACACACGACGAATCGACCTGATCCAACCGAACCAGTCACACCGGTCCAATTGAACCGGCCGGTCCAAGACATAAAATTAAACCTTTAAAATTTCTAATTTACTCCATCTTTTGCTAAAAATTCAAACATTTAAAATTTGACTAAATAAAGACTCATCAATCAATTTTGACCAAATAAAATCCTAATGACCAAAATTTGACTTTAAAATTTGATAAAAGTATTAGACCCATAAAAAGGATTTTGACTTTAAATTTGATAAAAGTATTAGGCCCATAAATAAAATGATTTTGACTTTAAAATTTTGACTTTAAATATTCGGCCAATACGCTAAAATTACCCAAAATTCCATAAATCAAATAAATTCTAAAAATGCTGGAAAACATCTTAAAATATGCTTAAAACGTCAAATAAAATCATCCACGAACTTTAGCAGCTCCTAAGACTCGAAATCTTAATTTTCACAAAAATGACCCGACACGGCTCACTTTGAGCGACAAAACGATAAATCATTAAAATTCCATTTCTTAACCAAATTACTCTCTGCTTCGACCCAAATCACCACAACTAAATTTACTAGGTACTGGAACAAACAAAACTCAAAAACGATATAGTATGTGACCAAACCGATGCCCGCAAGCTCAATGCTTGCGCACAGACTGCAACCAGGACACGTGATAGCCATAAAATTCATAACTAATTCGTTTCTCGACCAAATCGCCCCTCGTTTGGACCTATGTGACCCTAACGCAATGGGATATCTCATGAAATCAACCTTCCCCACACAGACTACATAGAGAGACTTACCCGACCCCAACAACTCTGCTGTCGTGCACAGACGATCAGGCAGGACACATGCTGATCATAAAATTCATAACTAATTCATTTCTTGACCAAATCGCTTCCCGTTTGGACCTACGTGATTCTAACTTGATTTACTAACTACCTAAACCACTGTTGGACCAAAATCTAAGCCCTATGAATCGACAATAACCGAAGCATCACAAGAAACGAATCAAAAACGTTTTGAAAACTGTGAAACATGCATGGATCTCAAACGTTATGCATAGATCTAAACAAATCACATATAATCCATGCAAGTTTTAATTAAAAACAGCTTACTATGGCTTAAACGGTGAGAAAAGAAATAGATATTACATGCCTGACTTGGAGAGAATAGAGATCTGCGAGTTACCGACGTTGTAGACGCGAGATCAGGGCACCACCGGCTTTGGATCAACAAAATTCACCAAGGGGATGGAAATTTCGAAACTTTGCTGGAAGGGAAGGGAGTGGGACGGCTGATGTGATATTGGGAGGCTAGGTTTTTATTCAATTTGGAGTTATGAAAATGAATGAGACTAATTTGACCCTCATTGATTTAATTAAGTAAATGAATGGAAAATGACATGCTAGCCCCTCCATTTAATTGAAAAGGATAATTAAAACTTTATCTTGGCCTTTGAAGTATTAAATTTTTTGCAATCCAAGCCCCCTCAAAATTGAAACACTTTAAAATCCAATAAGACAGCCCGGATAGGCGAAAAACGGGTTCCCCTCCAAAATAATTATAAAAGTCCTCATTTTCTGAAATTGCTGCTTAAAATAAAATAAATTCATTCTTAAAAATCTCATAACTTAAAATCTCAAAATATTTTCATTCCGGTCGATCCTAATCTCGTCCACGCGTCCGTAGCTCAAGCAGGCTGAAAAATAACACATGCATACCATGCAACATAAAATCATAAATAAATCATATAAAATGGCATGTAAACATCTAAATATATTTTCCTCCTGGATTTCGAGGCCTTACAATCTCCCCCCCCCCTAATAAAAATTTTGTCCCCGAAATTAAGTTACGTATCGATAGCACGTCTTGGAGGCATTGTTCTAATACACCAAAATCTTATCACGTAAATCTAAGTGCACGACTAAGCGTCTATTTTTTTAAAACTCTAAGGCCCAAACTCATGCAAGGCTAAAACATGCAGCATGCAAACATAAACATAACTCAAAAATAAAACTCACACACTGGTAGTGCGACTTCTGAGCTCCACGCAGCAGACAAGTACGCCACCAGAACCACCGCTCTGATACCAACTGAAACGAACCAGACTCTAGAAATTTTTTATTAAACATGTGCGGAATATTTAAACGTAAAGTATGGCTCGTTCCCTTTAAAATCATTTCTAAATCAATTTCTCAAAATACTTTAAGCATAAATAAAGAATATTTAAAATCGTTAAAACATCCAACATAATAAAATCAACTGAGTAAAAATACTGAATGTAATCATGTTTAAAACCAGAATCTAAAGCTGTATCATGACAGAACTTAAACGTAAAGGCGGTCACGGGGTACTGCTGCAGCAGGCGCTCAGAGGTCCTCACCGCCAGTCGGAGTATACTCATCGACATGATCATCACCTGCACCATTTAAACATAGTTAGCCTAGAGGCTCAGCATGCTCTATCGTAATACAAAACAAAGTACATACTAATAAAATCGCATGCAAGCACATACTTGTAATTAAAATAACATTAAAGTGTGAATTCATGCATGAACTTAAAACATTTCATATCGTACATACGTAACATAAGCATACATAAGGCATGACATAACATAACATGAAAAACGTATGAGTCGTATCAGTGAATGTGAGCGGGCGTATGACTGATCAGTCGTAATAACCAACGTATGTGACGGTGTGGTTCACCCTGATATCACACGAGGATCCATAGGCTCATAATCATAACTAAAAACAGGGGATTCTCGGGCCCGGCTACCCGACTAAATCCCATCATAAAACTTTGCCACATCACATTAATTCCTCCAGTTTTATCTTAAAAAGAGGCATGTCTGATCGTTTCATAAAATCTCATGATGCGTGAATTTATTACAATCATGCAATTTAAAAGTTTAGCCCGTTAACGTATAATCAATTCTTTCCTTTAAAACATTTACGTACATATCATACTACATATATGATTAATTATACATTTACGGGCTTCTACATTTTTCTACTTCGGTTGAGGATTGATTTCGGGGCCTGGATCACCACTTCTAGACTAATCATCGCTCTAAACTTAGCCGATGAAACGAATGTTCACCTCTTTTTCCAATTTTTTGCCTAATTTCTTTAAATTTAGACTTCTTAAAATCAAGGCTAAAAGTGACTCATAAAAATCAATTTTGACTTCTAGAAATCAATTTGGACTTATAAAAATCGATTTTGACTTTTAAAATCAATTTTGACCTCAAAAGCCCATTTTGACCAAAAGACCGATTTTGACCAAATTAAATCCCAATAATCGATTTTGACTTCTTAAAATCCCTAAGGCCCTAATTTTGATAAAAACTTAAAATTAAACATAAATTTAATTATTTAAAAGGTTTGACTCAATTTTGAACCATCTGACTATTTTATTTAAAATTGGACATTTGGCTTAAAATTAAAATAACAGGTTCGACATTAAAATAACTCGACCAACTTTAAAATATTTTGACTCGACACACGACGAATCGACCTGATCCAACCGAACCAGTCACACCGGTCCAATTGAACCGGCCGGTCCAAGACATAAAATTAAACCTTTAAAATTTCTAATTTACTCCATCTTTTGCTAAAAATTCAAACATTTAAAATTTGACTAAATAAAGACTCATCGATCAATTTTGACCAAATAAAATCCTAATGATCAAAATTTGACTTTAAAATTTGATAAAAGTATTAGACCCATAAAAAGGATTTTGACTTTAAATTTGATAAAAGTATTAGGCCCATAAATAAAATGATTTTGACTTTAAAATTTTGACTTTAAATATTCGGCCAATAGCTAAAATTGCCAAAAATCCCATAAATAAAATAAATTCTAAAAATGCGGGAAAACATCTTAAAATATTCTTAAAACATCAAATAAAATCATCCACGAACTTTAGCAGCCCCTAAGACTCGAAATCTTAATTTTCACAAAAAATTACCCGGCACGGCTCACTTCGAGCGACAAAACCGTAAAAATCATTAAAAATCCATTTCTTATCTAAATCACTCTCTTCTTCGACCCACATCACAATAACTCAATAATAGATACTGGAACAAACGAAACTCAAAAAAGATACTGTATGTGACCAAACCGACGCCCTCAAACTCACTACTTGCGCACAGACTGCAACCAGGACACGTGCTAGCCATAAAATTCATCACTAATTCGTTTCTCGACCAAATCGCCCCCCGTTTGGACCTACGTGAACCTAACTCAATGGGTATCGCCTGAAATCAACATTCTCCACACATAAGACATAGAGCGACTTAACCGACCCCAACAACTCTGCTGTCGCGCACAGACGACCAGGCAGGACACATGCTGATCATAGAATTCATAATTAATTCATTTCTTGACCAAATCGCTTGCCGTTTGGACCTACGTGATCCTAACTCGATGTACTAACTACCTGAACCACACTTGGACCAAAATATAATCCCCATAAACCGACCATGACCGAAGCATCACAAGAAACGAATCAAAAATGTTTTGAAAACTTTGAAACATGCATGGATCTCAAACGTTATGCATAGATCTAAACAAATCACATACAATTCATGCAAGTTTTCATTAAAAAAGCTTACTATGGCTTAAACGGTGAGAAAATGAATAGATATTACATGCCTGACTTGGAGAGAATAGAGATCTACGAGTTACCGACGTTGTAGACGCGAGATCGGGGCACCACCGGTTTTGGATCACCAAAATTCACCAAGGGGATGGAAATTTTGAAAATTTTTTTGAGGGGAAGGGAGTGGTACGGCTGATGTGATATTGGGAGGCTAGGTTTTTTATTCAATTTGGAGTTATGAAAATGAAAGAGAATAATTTGACCCCCATTGATTTAATTAAGTAAAGGAATATAAAATGACATGCTAGCCCTCCATTTAATTGAAAAGGATAATTAAACTGTATATTGGCCTTTGAAGTATTAAATTTTTGAAATCCAAGCCCCTTAAAATTTAAACACTTTAAAATCCAATAAGACAGCCCGTATAGCCGAAAAACGGGTTCCCCTCCAAAATAATTATAAAAGTCTCCATTTTCTGAAATTGCTGCTTAAAATAAAATAAATTCATTCTTAAAAATCTCATAACTTAAAATCTCAAATTATTTTCATTCCGATCGACCCTAATCTCGTCCACGCGTCCGTAGCTCAAGCAGGCTGAAAAATAACACATGCATACCATGCAGCATAAAATCATAAATAAGTCATATTCAATGGCATGTAATCATCTAAAAATATTTTCCCCCTAGTCATGCACTCATTTCTACGTAATCTGGCTTTCGGGGCGTTAAGAGATTAGTCCTTAATACTCGAAACGTCATTGAGACTCTACATGATAGCTGCCTAACACATGCATACCATGCAGCATAAAATCATAATAAGTCATATTCAATGGCATGTAATCATCTAAAAATATTTTCCCCCTAGTCATGCACTCATTTCTACGTAATCTGGCTTTCGGGGCGTTAAGAGATTAGTCCTTAATACTCGAAACGTCATTGAGACTCTACATGATAGCTGCCTCACTTTGACCCATTTACCGATTCCGTTGGGATCATCAGGTGGAGGGATTGCGTGAGGTCTCGATGCATGTAGGAGTCGATGTTTCGTTGTCGAGGATTCACCGCTCGTCCTTGTGCGTGGATATCCTATGCTATCTGAGGAGATAATAGTGTGACAAATCTCTGGCCAGAGTACTAGATTTGTTTTAGGTAAATGGGTTTAATTAGTAGCACATGCGATGTCACTATTTGATCTCCAAGATGTATGCATGGCTATCGAATCTCTAGCGACTCTTGATTTACCAATGGTCGTTGATTCGGTGATATTTGAAATGAAATGACCGTACTGTACGCTAACCATGACCAACTGGTTCTTCCAAGCACTATCAGTGATACTTAGGGGATCATGGGGCGATGTTTCTAGACGTTTTACCATGGTCCGATGGGTAAGTCCGAAAATGTGTGTTCGGAATCACAAGGAGTTTTGAGCCCACTGCTAGCTATATCCCTGAACCATTGAGGGTCACCCAAGTATTGGTTTCCCAATTCCCTTACAGATATGGAACTCAAAGTGTTGAGTATAGTAGGAGGAAGGTTGGGAGTATGACTTCCAAAATTAGCTAAGGGAGTAGGACCTCCATATTTAGCTAATGGGATAAACCTGTCATAAATATATTTAGTGGTCCAAAAATTTAATTTTGCATCATAATGATCAGTTTTGTAAAATGATCACATCGGTAATATCTGATCATCTATCGGGATTATGATGAGACCACAATCGAGACAGTCGAGACGAATGTTCCCAGTTTGACTTGAACCGAATGTTCAGAGTTTGAGTTGAACCAAATGTTCATCGTTTGATTTGAACCGAATGTTCACTGTGAGTTGAACCAAATGTTCTCTGTTTTGTCCAACTCAAACTCTATCCCTCTACCTATAAATATGACAATGAGAAGACACTTTCATAATACAGAAAGAAAAACCCAATTTTTAAATCATAACTCTCCTCTCCCCTCCCATTTACTCTCGGCCTCCTCTCGCCGCCGCCACCGTCGTCTTGGCGAGGAGATGTCGTTCGTGACAATTTGCTGTGATTTCTAGTGCAAGATACCGATGGAATTTGGAAATCGGTCGTGGACCGGATTAGACGAACAATCGAAGATTCAACCGTTGAAGTGCTATTGCTGCGTAAAACCGGAATATTCGGAGCCGGGCACAAAGTCGTCAAAGGTAAATATTTCTAACCATCCTATACATGTTTACCTTTTTTTTTATTCGTGTATGAGCATTCCCGTGCATAAAATATTAAAACTTCCACTGCGACCCAGAAGAGTGATCCGGATCCGTCACTGCTCCAACAACAAGAACATAGCAGTTACATGTACAGATCAGGTCAGGGTTCGCATCAGATCAGTTCAGATTAGAAGGAAAGAGCTTAATTGAACAGAACATATCAGAACAGAATTCAGACCAGACCTGCACAGGCTACCAGATCAGATGGACAAATCAGCTTGAACAAATTAATTCAAGACTTAAAAGAAGAGATTCAAACTGATTTGATCTCATACATCAACATCAGTTCAGAGGCAGTACAAAGATAATAAATAGCCTTACCTACTCTTGTACGAAGAAAGGACGAAAAAAACACAATGTCAGAATTTTGTTGAAAACTTTTCAATGGCTATAATGTTGTGTCCAACGTTAATATCAGTACAGAGGCTATAAATATAAGCTAAACTGATGAAGAGCAGATGTCAATGATGAGAGACCAACAAGCTGTGTGTGTGCACAGAGTGTCAGTTCGGACCAGAATAGAATATCAAGCTGTTCACCACCAGTAGATGTCGTCGTAATGCTCAGAAAATAATGAAGAAGATGACAATATGAGTGAGGTTACATTTGAGTGTTTACACTGTATAAGATTACATCCTCACACACACGCAATCACTCAAAAATATTGAGAGATTATCTGAGTAGATTAGTTGAATGAATGCAATTCAAATCAAATCAATACAGTATTTGCATAGAGACGTTAAACAACTGCACATTATGCTAAGTCTAGGAGTCTTAGTTTGGACAGTGGGTAAGTCCCATCTGAGGTGGGTTTGTACATGCGATGTATAATCAAAATCTTCTAGTACAGCCTTTCAGTTTGGAAGAAGGAGAAACATAGAATGTGTTGCCTTCGAACTTTCACAAACAAATCTCGTGTTCAATCTGTTTTAGGTTCAATTTTCAGGGAGTATTTCGGGTTATTTTCGCATAGTTTTTCATATCAAACCCGATGTACTCGCGGTGCTCAAAACCTTTCACGAACATGAACTATTGTAGCTCCAAACTGATTTCAGATCACGACCGACAGTGTGTGTTGTTTCGTTTAAAACTATTTTAAAACGCACACTATACTACTCTGTGCTGTCCCCTTGGCATGACGTGATCTGGTCCAGATTGTACCCCTTTGTCTATGCTGTTTCGCTAGAATGCAGCGTGTGATCCGTTCTGGTCCGGGAAATTTTCAACAAGTGGTATCAGAGCACCTTTGTGATCTGATCCGATCCTAACAGTTGTGTGCAACTTGAACTAAATTTGTTTTATACAATTATATACTATAATTATTTGAATAGTTTAGTGAAAAATAAAATAAAACAATAAACATAACTTCCAAAAAGTCATATTTCAACTCTACAGATACTCGCTTCAACTATTAAAATACAATATAATAAATAAATAATTCATCTAAAGGTAACTCAAATTATTATTAAATTAATACGAATTGTTTTTTTTCCACGATAAGTAAAATGTCTCGAAAATCAAATGCAAAATAAAATTGAAATAAAATCATCTATGTATCGGACTATGACTCACATCCTAATTTTTATGAATAACAAATCATTTTTAGACTCTAAGATTATTTGTCTATTTTCCACGATCATCAAATGGGAGTCCCAAAAACATTCTGCTACAGTTGGATTTGATATCAAAAGATCATTTGCTGCAAAAATGAAATTTTGATTCACCACTCAAATTAATATTTTCAGATCAGTAAATACTTCTCGACAACCAAGTTTATTCTGTTCACTGACATCCACGGCTTTAGCAATTTGGGAGGTTGAAGCGTTCAAACTATCAAGTCTCACATTTAGGTAATCGGATTTTGAATATTATCAATGTTAATGTAACGCCCCGAAATCCAGATTACGTGAGAATGAGTGCATGACTAGGGAAAAAATTATTTTAGATGATTACATGCCATTTTATGTGATTTTTTTATGATTTTATGTTGCCTCGTGTGCATGCCATGTTTTAAGTCTGTTTGAGTTACGGACGCGTGGACGAGACTAGGGACGACCGAGATGAAAATTGTTGGTTCCTGTTTTCAAAAGGAAACTTAGCAGCCGCTGATTTAAAATGAATGATTAAATATTTTCGCGCTGCTAAAACACTGGAGGTGCAATACCTCTTGTTCTTGAACACTAAAAAATCACAAGAGCACCGGAGACAGATCTGGTATGATTTAAAAAATCATGCGTAAAATACTAGAACTGAATCCTAATATTTTAAAACGATTCAAACAGATTTATGTACAACATAAATCTGTTCGACTGTGAAACTGTGTATGCGTGAGTGCTGATAATAAATGCAAGTGCTGAAATCTGTTTTACGTGCGTGTGCTAAGTTAAATGCAAGTGCTGAATGAATAAAAGAAATACGATACGCAATGATTTGTTTCTGGAAGTTCGGACCTCAATGTCCTACATCTCCCATTCTTCCACCTCGGAAGGATCCACTAGAAGACTTTGATGGTTACAGGTCATCTGCAAACACCCACCCACACAAGCAGCACTTGTATGGACTCCTAGACTCTACAAATGCACACCAGCTGCAACTGTGTGACTAACTACATACACAGAGTTTAACGTCATCGTGCTTGGACGGGACCTGTTGTGAAATGGGTTTTGATTCACTCGCTAAACAATTTAGCTCAACTCACGAAATGTGCGAGTGAATCTGTGTGTGAGAATTACAGTGTACGCACACCTCTCATAAGAAATTAATCTCACACACTGGGAAGTGCTCTAACAAGCTAATGAAGATTCAGCAGTCGACACTACAATAAGCTCCTCTCTAGAATGATTGTCGACTGCTTCATCTTCCAGTGTTCTTCCCTCTGTAATTTCTCTCAATCAACAATCGTCGCACGGTCGTCATCTTCTTCCTTCAATCTCCTCGTATAAATACCCTCTGTTCGAATATGGCCGTTAGACAGTGAATTCAAATCTCTTCTGCGCTTGTCAAGGCCAAATTGTCGTCTTTCCAAATGCGTGCAACGCTCCTCTGTAAATTGTACTATTTCCCAGAATAGTAAAAATCTTCTTCCCTTGAATTGAGGCAATATGCACGACTTAATCTCAGCCATTGATTCTTCCATCTTGAGCGTTGATTGCGTTGAACAGCTGAGTGTCATTTCATCTTCGCAACTGTCCAGACTTCAATCTTCTTTGCGCTACTGCTGAAACTATCGTTGCGTCTGGATCTTTGCGACTGGATGCATAGCAACAGCTGGTTCATTGTAGCTCACGACTGGATGTGCTGTTGCTTGCGTCTGGTTGACCAGCTGGTGGTAACGATATGCTTGCAGCTGGTTGTCCAGTCGTTGGTCGTGAAATGCTTGCGACTGGATTTCCCAATGACTGGTTAGATCAAACGATGTCGTATCAACTCATTCAAACGACATCGTTTGCTATGCATCCTCTATTGGTTGATTATATCACTGTAGCTCTCGTCTGGATGTACTGTAGCTACCTGCTGGTTGTTGCCATCGCATAAGCTATCTGCTGAATCTTACGAAGGCAAAACGCTGTCGTATCAACTTATCCAAACGACATCGTTTTGCTATCGCCAACTTCAAGTATCATCTGCTGGTGAGCAGTAGCTGTCTGCTGATTCCATCTATTCTTCGCGCTATGTATTGATCCAACTGCTGATTGATTTTCTTCATACGTCTGCCAGACTTCAACTGTTTATCTTCTTCTTCGACATTTCTTCCAGCAGACTCCATAGTCACTGTTCCAGCTGGTTCATCTTTTCTTTAGCGCTTGCAGTTGGTTTTTATCGCTCCAGCTGGTTCACTATGCTCCAGCTGGTTCAACTTGGCCTCCGCCTGATAACGAACAACTGACTCAACTTTGGACGTCTCAAATGCTAATCCAGCTGCCGTATACACTGATGAACTAAACCAGCTGCTGAACTTAATCTTGTCAAACCATCTGCTGGACAAATTCAGCTTCACGACATCTTCTTCTTCGTTCCTAAAAACTGTACACTTAAGTAGAATTGTTAGAAACACAATAATAAGTTTTGTGTAATTCAAAATTCAATCTGGATCTGTTGACACAGATCCATCAAAAATAATTTGAGATTTTTAAGTTCTTAGATTTTTAAGAATAAATTTATTATTTTTAAGCAACAATTTCTGAAAATTTGGGTTTTTATGATTATTTTGGAGGGGAACTCGTTTTTCGCCTATACTGGCTGTTTTATTGGATTTTAAGGTGTTTTAAAAATTGAGGGACTTGGATTTCGAAAATTGGATATTTCTTAAGCCAAGATAAAGACTTTGATTAGCTTTTCAATTAAATGGAGGGGCAAACATGTCATTTTTCCTTCCCTTTTCTTAATTAAATCATTAGGGGTCAAAATTGTCACCTTCATTTTTCATAACACCAAAACTTAATCAAAACCTAACCTCTACATATCAAACCAGACGTCCTCCTCCTCTTATCCCCTCTCAAGTTTCAAAAATTGCTAGACCTTGGTGAATTTTGGTGATCCAAAGGTGGTCGTGCCCCGATCTCGTGTCTACAGCGTCGGTAACTCGCAGATCTACCTTTTCTTCAAGCCAGACATGTAATATCGATTCATTTTCTCACCATTTAAGACATAGTAAACTTTTTTTTAATGTCAATGCATGATTTGTATTTGATTTGATGAGATCTATCCATAATGTTTGAGATCCATGCATGAATCATGATTTTCAACACGTGTTTCATTCGTTTCTTGATATGCTTCGGTCATGGGCGATTCATGGTGATATGTTTTGGTCAAAGGGTGGTCCAGATAATTATTCCATTGATTTAGGATCATGTAGGTCCAAACGGGAAGCGATTTGGCCAAAACATGAATTAGTTACGAATTTTATGATCAGCACGTGTTCTGGATTGTCGCCTGTGCGCGACAGTAGAGTTTTTGGGGTTAGTAGGTCACTCTATGCTGTCTGTATCATAAAGGTTGATTTTAAGGGATAGCCTATTGAGTTAGGGTCACGTATGTCCAAACGGGAAGCAATTTGGTCAAGGAATGAATTAGTTATGAATTTTATGGCTAGCACGTGTCCTGGTTGCAGTCTGCGCATGGGCAGTGGGTTTGAAGGCGTCGGTTTGGTCATGTACTGAATTATTTTGGGTTTCATTTGTTCCAGTGACTATTATATTGAATTACAGTGATTTGGGTCGAAACAGGGAGTGATTTGGTTAAGACATGAATTTTTAATGATTTTTACCATTTTGTCGCTCGAAATGGCCCTGGTCGGGTCATTTTTGTGAAAATTAAGATTTCGAGTCATAGAGTTTGCCAAAGTTCGTGGATGAATTTATTTGATGTTTGAAGCATATTTTAAGATGTTTTTCAGCATTTTTATAATTTATTTGATTTATGAGATATTTTGGCAATTTTTCATGATAAATTAATGCCTAGAAAATGATTTTTAGCATGTGTGATTTTTAAATTATCATGGCTGGACCGGGTTGATTCATCGAGTCTCGAGTTAAAATATTTTAAAGTTGGTCTGAGTTATTTTAATTATGGACCAGTCATTTTAAATTTTAAGTCAAAGGTCCAATTTTTAAGAAATTGGTCAAATATTTTAAATTGTGTCAAACGTTTAATTTAATAGGACTTAGTGTTTATTTTAAGTTTTTGAAAGTCAAAATTAGAGTTTTTGGATTTTTAATTTAGTAAAAATTGACCATAGTATTTTAGTTGGTCATTTGAGCTTAAATTGGTCAAAATTGGCTTTTGAGTTTTTAACTTAGTCAAAATTGATCCTTGGATTTATTTTAAAGTCAAAATTGGTCAATTTATTTAAAGTCAAAATTAGTCCGTTGATTTTAAAGTCAAATTGATTTTGAAATTAGTCAAAATTAACCATTTGATTTTAAAGTCAAAATTGACTTTGAAATTAGTCAAAATTGGATGGTGTTAGGAATTTTAAAGAGGAACCCCTAAGTCTTGGACTAAGTTAATGTTGATGTTAGGTCTAGAAGTAGTGGGCCAAGCTCCTGAACCAGTCCTTGACCGAAGTAGAAAATGTAGAAGCCCGTGAATGTATATTTAATCATATATGTAGTATGATATGTACGTAAATGTTTTAAAGGAAAGGATTAAATATACGTTAGCGGGCTAAGCTTTTAAACTTGCATAATTTTACGAAATGCATGAATCATGAATGTTTTATGTTATGTTAAAGACATGCTCTTTTAAAAGACAAAACCCGAGGAATTGAATGATTTGTGGCAACTTATGATGGGGGGATATGGGATACCGGGTGTGAAAACCCAGAAAAATCAGCTTCCAAAAAAATTTAAAAATTGGTCGGTCAACTCAGCTTTTGGTCGGTCAACTCAGCTTCTGGTCGGTCATCTCAGCTTCTGGTCGATCAACTCAGCTTCTGGTCAGTCAACTCAGATTGTTAAAGACATGCTCTTTTAAAAGACAAAACCCGAGGAATTGAATGATTTGTGGCAACTTATGATGGGGGGATATGGGATACCGGGTGTGAAAACCCAGAAAAATCAGCTTCCAAAAAAAAATTTAAAAATTGGTCGGTCAACTCAGCTTTTGGTCGGTCAACTCAGCTTCTGGTCGGTCATCTCAGCTTCTGGTCGATCAACTCAGCTTCTGGTCAGTCAACTCAGATTCTGGAAAATGTCAACTCAGCTATGACTAAGGAAATTCAGATTTTGGGCGACAAAAGTTCAGATTTTTGGTAAAGAAACACTTCGCCCGCGAATTCCAGAAAAACTTCTTCACGTGTACAGAGCAAATTTCACAATTGTAACTGCCAAATTAGAGGGATTTATGGTAAATTAAATCACCCAAATCAATTCCTAAACCTTTGCTCCTGTAACAGCCGTTTTAATGGCCATAAAATCGGGAATTTAAGTCTTTAATGGCTGACCTTTTGACTCCCATTTCTGCACCTATAAATACCCAGCTGATGACAGTATTTTTTCTCACTCACTCCGAAAATTTCAGTACAATATCAGTAAGTACGCTGCAACTCTGCTCAAGCGGTATCAAATTTCGTAGTTGAAATCCTGCACAAATTTCGTTCCTTCAACCAATCAGGCTTCAGCAAACTGTAAGTGGGCTTTTTGTTATATATATTCATTTCAAATATTATATATATTATTAATACTAAGCTCTGTTTTGAATTACTGTTCGAGCAATTGTTCCGTATCAAATTATGTTTCGTGTCAGGTTCATGATATGAATTGTGCTCTATTTTAGCACTGATATTTCTGTCGTAATATGGGTCTATGGAATATTTCACACTGAGTTACGTGGTGTAACTATATGGCCTCAACCCCTTAGAGGAGTAAAAATTAGGGACTGATCAGTAAATCATAGAAACGAAGTAATCATCAGTGCTACCTGTTATGTGATACGCTCTGCTACTTGTAAAAGTTCTCTGTTCTGTATATGCTCTGTTCTGAAATTAGTTATCCAGTATATGTATATGTATATGTTGTATGCTCGAATGGTATCCCCCACTTGCTGAGTGTGTCCCCAAACACTCACCCCTTACTTCTCCACCCAGATAAGAACGAAGAAATTTGGCCAAAACATGAATTAGTTACGAATTTTATGATCAGCACGTGTTCTGGATTGTCGCCTGTGCGCGACAGTAGAGTTTTTTGGGGGTTAGTAGGTCACTCTATGCTGTCTGTATCATAAAGGTTGATTTTAAGGGATAGCCTATTGAGTTAGGGTCACGTATGTCCAAACGGGAAGCAATTTGGTCAAGGAATGAATTAGTTATGAATTTTATGGCTAGCACGTGTCCTGGTTGCAGTCTGCGCATGGGCAGTGGGTTTGAAGGCGTCGGTTTGGTCATGTACTGAATTATTTTGGGTTTCATTTGTTCCAGTGACTATTATATTGAATTACAGTGATTTGGGTCGAAACAGGGAGTGATTTGGTTAAGACATGAATTTTTAATGATTTTTACCATTTTGTCGCTCGAAATGGCCCTGGTCGGGTCATTTTTGTGAAAATTAAGATTTCGAGTCATAGAGTTTGCCAAAGTTCGTGGATGAATTTATTTGATGTTTGAAGCATATTTTAAGATGTTTTTCAGCATTTTTATAATTTATTTGATTTATGAGATATTTTGGCAATTTTTCATGATAAATTAATGCCTAGAAAATGATTTTTAGCATGTGTGATTTTTAAATTATCATGGCTGGACCGGGTTGATTCATCGAGTCTCGAGTTAAAATATTTTAAAGTTGGTCTGAGTTATTTTAATTATGGACCAGTCATTTTAAATTTTAAGTCAAAGGTCCAATTTTTAAGAAATTGGTCAAATATTTTAAATTGTGTCAAACGTTTAATTTAATAGGACTTAGTGTTTATTTTAAGTTTTTGAAAGTCAAAATTAGAGTTTTTGGATTTTTAATTTAGTAAAAATTGACCATAGTATTTTAGTTGGTCATTTGAGCTTAAATTGGTCAAAATTGGCTTTTGAGTTTTTAACTTAGTCAAAATTGATCCTTGGATTTATTTTAAAGTCAAAATTGGTCAATTTATTTAAAGTCAAAATTAGTCCGTTGATTTTAAAGTCAAATTGATTTTGAAATTAGTCAAAATTAACCATTTGATTTTAAAGTCAAAATTGACTTTGAAATTAGTCAAAATTGGATGGTGTTAGGAATTTTAAAGAGGAACCCCTAAGTCTTGGACTAAGTTAATGTTGATGTTAGGTCTAGAAGTAGTGGGCCAAGCTCCTGAACCAGTCCTTGACCGAAGTAGAAAATGTAGAAGCCCGTGAATGTATATTTAATCATATATGTAGTATGATATGTACGTAAATGTTTTAAAGGAAAGGATTAAATATACGTTAGCGGGCTAAGCTTTTAAACTTGCATAATTTTACGAAATGCATGAATCATGAATGTTTTATGTTATGTTAAAGACATGCTCTTTTAAAAGACAAAACCCGAGGAATTGAATGATTTGTGGCAACTTATGATGGGGGGATATGGGATACCGGGTGTGAAAACCCAGAAAAATCAGCTTCCAAAAAAAATTTAAAAATTGGTCGGTCAACTCAGCTTTTGGTCGGTCAACTCAGCTTCTGGTCGGTCATCTCAGCTTCTGGTCGATCAACTCAGCTTCTGGTCAGTCAACTCAGATTCTGGAAAATGTCAACTCAGCTATGACTAAGGAAATTCAGATTTTGGGCGACAAAAGTTCAGATTTTTGGTAAAGAAACACTTCGCCCGCGAATTCCAGAAAAACTTCTTCACGTGTACAGAGCAAATTTCACAATTGTAACTGCCAAATTAGAGGGATTTATGGTAAATTAAATCACCCAAATCAATTCCTAAACCTTTGCTCCTGTAACAGCCGTTTTAATGGCCATAAAATCGGGAATTTAAGTCTTTAATGGCTGACCTTTTGACTCCCATTTCTGCACCTATAAATACCCAGCTGATGACAGTATTTTTTCTCACTCACTCCGAAAATTTCAGTACAATATCAGTAAGTACGCTGCAACTCTGCTCAAGCGGTATCAAATTTCGTAGTTGAAATCCTGCACAAATTTCGTTCCTTCAACCAATCAGGCTTCAGCAAACTGTAAGTGGGCTTTTTGTTATATATATTCATTTCAAATATTATATATATTATTAATACTAAGCTCTGTTTTGAATTACTGTTCGAGCAATTGTTCCGTATCAAATTATGTTTCGTGTCAGGTTCATGATATGAATTGTGCTCTATTTTAGCACTGATATTTCTGTCGTAATATGGGTCTATGGAATATTTCACACTGAGTTACGTGGTGTAACTATATGGCCTCAACCCCTTAGAGGAGTAAAAATTAGGGACTGATCAGTAAATCATAGAAACGAAGTAATCATCAGTGCTACCTGTTATGTGATACGCTCTGCTACTTGTAAAAGTTCTCTGTTCTGTATATGCTCTGTTCTGAAATTAGTTATCCAGTATATGTATATGTATATGTTGTATGCTCGAATGGTATCCCCCACTTGCTGAGTGTGTCCCCAAACACTCACCCCTTACTTCTCCACCCAGATAAGAACGAAGAACAGGTTGTTGGGGATCGATTTATACGAGACCCTCTGTTAAAATGCAATGACAAGTTATTCGATCAATAACTAGTACTAGAGGGTGTAATCGGATCGAATGACAAGGCACAGGATTCAGCAGAAGTTGAAGCCGGGTTCGCAAAAGATCAAGCTGGTTTCAGATGAAAGTTGGAACCAGCCCAATACAAGGCGAGCGCTAAACATGCCAGTTCCAGTTGCAAGACTAGAACCAGCTCGACACTTCGGCCGAACGATCTTGTTAACTTAACTTGAGCTGCAATAGCTCATTGTTCTTGAATACTTTGTGCACCGAGATACAGATTGAGTAATGTAAATAAAATATGCGGAAATAACTCAAACTGCACTCTATCGTTCGAAGCCCAAATAAACAGTTTTATGCATAGTTGTAAATATGCAATGCGTATGTATGAATGCAGTAAAGCAGTAAATAAATACGCTATGATTTGTTTCTGGAAGTTCGGAGCTCAATCTCCTACATCTTCCCTTATTACGCCACGGGAAGGATCCACTAGAAGACTTTGATTACAACGATCCCCGCTGCAAACCACTCCTACGATCAGCAGCTGCAAGAACTCCTAGCAACACCACTTCACACCAGCCCGCAAGCTGCCTATGTCTAACTCACTTCTTTAATGCCTCAGTGAGAAAGGCTACACACACTTGTTTAACGTCTCAGTGCGAAAGACAACACAATGACTTGTGTTTATGATTCACTCATCTATACAATTAAGCTCTCAGCTATCAAATGTGAGTGAATCTGTGTGTGAGAATTATACAGTGTATGCTCACTCTCAAATGTATTCTCACACACTAGGAAGTGCTCCTCTCCGAGCTGGTTTTCTGCTATCTTCCCATGGTCGTGCAGTAGACTTGATTAATCTGTGTTTGCTCATGCACACCTCTATCTCTTCATCTTCTGCTGCTCATCTTATATATAGCCTCTGTGCAGATTTAATCCGTTGGACACAAAGCATATAGCCGTTGTAAAGGCTTCTGAAAAGTTCTGTCATAGTTGTAATTTGTGTCCTTTGCATTTAATGCTTCTGCAGGCTTTGTAGACTTTGAGCATGTGCGCACTGTTAGAGTAGATGACCAACTAGCCAACTTGTGGCGTGTGGGTTTTATAGACTCTTGTACAAATAGTCTTTATATATGATATTCGCATTTACTTATATGGCATTCTTTACTTTCATTATGTGTGTAATGATTTGAAATTGCGTTGAGTAAAGACCTAGAATGCACTAAAGCGTATGTTAGATGTGATAGTGGGTATGACGGCTATCATGAAACACATCTAATGGTCGCTGTGTATTCTAAACATGTTCCTAGTCGATTGGGCCGTCAAAATGAGGATAAGTCCGCCCGAGTTCGAGACTAGTATCTGCGATGCGAAGTACCATGTTTCATTGGTAGGGAACATTGTGATGTTCTGAGCATGCAGATAGATAGTGACCTGGTGATCTATCGAACTACCCTCGTTCGGACTTTCCAAGTGGTTACCATTTGTCGAGTGGATAAGTCCGAGGTCTTGGTTGTACTGATTAGTCCTCACGACTCGAAACATCATTGAAACTCTACATGATAGGCGTCTCACTTTGACCCGTTTGCCGACTCACTTGGGGTCATAAGGCGTCGGGATTGGGTGAGACCCCGATGCATGTAGGAGTCGATGCATCGTTGTCGAGGATTCACCGCTCGCAGACATGCGTAGATATCCTATGCTATCTGAGGGGATAATAGTGTATAAATCTCTGGCCAGAGTACTAGAAGTGTTTTAGGTAAATGTGTTTACCTAGTTACACTCGCGATGTCACTATTCGATCTCCAAGATGTATGCATGGCTATCGGATCTATAACGACTCTCGATTTTACCAATGGTCGTTGATCTGATCGGAATATATATGGATTGAAAGGACCGTACTGTACGCTAACCATGACCGACTGGTTCTTGTAGGCACTATCAGTGATACCTAGGGGATCATGGGGCGATATTGCTAGACGCTTTACCATGATCCGTTGGGCAAGTCCGGAATTATGATTCCGGAGCCACAATGGTTGTGGGCCCACGGCTAGCTGTATCCCTGAACCAGGGTCACACAAGTACTAGATTCGAGATTTCCGCACGGATACTCAGCTCAATGTGTTGAGCACGAGAAGAGGATTTTGGGAAGTGCGACTTCCTAAAAGTCAACAGGGGTCAAACCGAGGTTTCCCGCTGTTGAGGGGCAAAACGGTCATTTTGCACTGGGGTTCTGAAAAATGGTTTTTCAGATCATAATATTCAGTTTCGGAAACTGAGTCGATCGGTCCGATCTGATCGACGATCGGAGTTACGATGAAGTCGCGGTGATGGAGATGAACTGAATGTTCATCAGTTGGACGCGGGCCCGTTGGGCCGGTCCAAGTCCAACACTAATATCTATTTAAATATGGATTAGGACTCATTATAACATACAAGACTCTAAACCCTAACCCTAATCTCTATAGCCGCCCCTCCTCTCTCGAACGCCGCCGCCGTCGTGTGCCGCCCGCCGCCGCCCGCCGCCACCGCCACTTCGCCGGAAATCGTTCCGACCTAGTTTTTCGAGGAGAATCCGTTCGTGCAGAATTCGTCAGTGCTTCTAGTGCAGCCTGACGAAGGAGTCTCGGTTCTGGTCATGGACCGGATTGGCGTTATCTACCGCAATCTACCGAGAAGTGCCGGGTTCTTGTAATTCCGGTTGGAGCCAGGCACAAGTGCCAGCAAGGTATTCGTTTTTGAACGCCCTATGAATGACGATATTTGTATTATTGTTGTTCGTATTGATCGTCTCCCGGCTTTTATTCTATGTTCTTCCGCTGCCTCGTCGAGGGGCGGATCCGGATCCCCAAACAGTGGTATCAGAGCCAGTGTTTTTCGGATCTGATCATACGAATTGCCATAATTATATCTAACATCTTAATTTTCAGATCGAATCAACCGATATTCAGGCATGGCCATTGTTAGGATAAAATTTATAGTTTTGGTGATAACAAAGAAAAGAAAAGATTTGGAATTAAATGACAATATTCACGATGATCAACATTGCTGACAACAGTGATTAGCTCAAGCTACAGTTATAAGTTTCGAGTTGATCAAAAACAGATCTTGGTACAGTGGAGTTATTGATTTGGATATTCGAGTTTTGATGAAGTAATTGAGAGAAGAGATATCTGCCAACAGTTCTTGTCTACCATCGCAATGGAATATGAAAACAGCAATGGGAACAGTAAATTATTCTACCAACAAAAAGGGGCAATATGCTTTGGAAAGTCCACTCGACAGCTCTGGAAACAGTACTACTTATCGATAGATTCACCAGACCTTGCTACAGTAACGTTTTCAGGAACAGTGGTTCAACACGACATAGTTCGTCTCAACAGATCTTGGAACAGTAATTCTTATCGATAATGTCACCAGACCTTGATAGAATGCTTTTGGGGACAGTGGTTCAACACGACATCGTTTTGCCTCAGCGGATCTGATGACGTCAGCCACAGGAAAGCACTAGACATCATGACGTCATCATCTTATTCAGCTTAAATGTTCTTAACAGACATGATGACGTCAGAAGTACTAAAATTGCCAATCGATAGACATGATGACGTCAGCAGTACTAAAATTGCCAATCGATAGACATGATGACGTCAGCAGTACTAAAATTGCCAATCGATAGACATGATGACGTCAGCAGTACTAAAATTGCCAATCGATAGACATGATGACGTCAGCAGTACTAAAATTGCCAATCGATAGACATGATGACGTCAGCAGTACTAAAATTGCCAATCGATAGACATGATGACGTCAGCAGTCAATACTAAGGTGTCAATCGACAGATATGATGACGTCACCAGTGCTGATATTTGCAAATGGATGTATCTTGTTTACCGTGATAAAATCTCTCAACAGTAAGGAACTGTTCATTCGTCTTCTTCAAGGAAAGATCCGTTGATAGAAAAGATTTCAGGCGCAAGCATAAAGAAGATTCAAATTCGATCGTATACTCATTTGGAAAAGATCGATGATCAAAATAAGAATCACTCATACCGCCTGAAATTAAGGAGACGAGGTTAGTACTATCTTTGGAAAAATAGTACACATTGGCACAGGCGATTTCAAGGGAAAGCACACATATGGAAATTATACTCGCATCCCTGACGAAACGCAATTTACCATGTAATGGAGCGAGATTGACGGCGTTCCACTGTCAGGAATTCAAAAAGGATTTGCTACCTTATCTGGATCCATCGACCGTTGAACGAAGATTATATATAGCAGACATTTTGCTTTGAAGAAAAACACTTGCCACTGCTATTGCTAAAACGCTGTCAAAATACTCCCAGAGCTTACTCTTCATTGAAAGCATTCAAAGCTCCAGCACTCGAAGAACCTTCACCTTTGATATTCATTGTTATATCTTCGAGTGTCACTCTCTGGTTCATATTATTGAATCAAGCTTCTTTGTCTTAGAAACCAGAGATTTTACAGTACTCACAAGTGTATTCATTGTTGTATTTGATTGAGTCTGTAACAAACGTGCTTCT
>KV010706.1:767931-790278 GCA_001598015.1 Dorcoceras hygrometricum | reverse complement strand
CCCAGAGGGACCTCGGGGTTAAACCCCAGTACGGAGAGCAACTATAAAACAACAATGAATAGCAAAAGATATAATGCTAATGCTATTCCTGAAGGACAATGCAACAGCCGAAGATTACAACCAAGGAAGGGAACCAAGGAACAGCTGACAATAGATTCTGCGAAGAATGGTGGCCACTGGTGTCTGTACAATCATACGGGAATTACCGGCTCATCTTTACACCACACCCGAATACCAGATGCATCAACAACTCAACCTGCTGCTGCCCAACCCATGAACTGTGGTAGTTAACCACTCGGCGCATGAGGGCTAACAGACCAGCAGGGAGATGAGAGTGCGGTATTGCCGCTCGCCCTCGCATCCTGGTAAAATCATAACGGCAGTAACAACAGGACGACTACAACAGCTGAAATGGAAATGATGGTGCGTATGCAATGCAACAGCTAAACAGCATATAAACAACAAGCAATGCACACACAGCAAACAACATAATATCCATGCCAATTCCAGTCGTAATGTAATCCGTACCTACCAGCTCCTGAGCTACAATTACCACACACAGCTGCTACAACGAAGTCCGAGCAACACAGATCTGTCACCTGCTAAGCCAACACAAGCTACTGCTCAAAGACCGAAACATAAAACAACAGCAGCTGGGAGCTACAACTCCACCACCGCTTATCTACCTTCCTAACTCAACGGAAATCTCTAACAAAGCTTAAAGGTAGAATTCTCACTTACCCCAACGAACTACCGGCACGACAGGGAACGCTTACGCTAGCAAACTACGCAAGGGAGATTTCTTAGAGATCCTGTGATCCTCTTCTAGCTCTTCCAAAGCCTTCTAAAGAGGTATAGAACAAAGCGCCTTAGCGAGAGGAGTCCAACGCCACCACTCTCACTCTCGTCGGAGTTGTCTACCATCGGAAATTAGGACGGATAAGGTTACTGTGAACAGTAACTAGGGCTCGCGACAAGATTTGGAAACGAAGGAAATATTTCTAAGTGTCGGGGAAACTAATAATAGAGAACAGCAGCTAATTCCTCTATTAAATACACCTCACAACAGCTGACAGAAGAAGAAACAGATTCCACCAACAAAATCAGTTGTCACAACTAATATTCCCAACCAGCAGCTGAAATGACGCATCAGCTTTTGCCTATCGCTAATATAACAACCAGCAGTTGAATCTTTCAAACAACGGCAAGACTAAACGATGTCGCACCAACTTAACCAAACGACGTCACAGAGGAACACGTCACCGCGCTACCAACAGCTGATCCACAAACCAGCAGCCGCAACGCATGAGATCTCTCAACAGCTGATGTCTATCATAACCAACAGCTGGTACAAAGCACTCCTCTCAAAACGCTGTCGTGTTAACTAATCCAAACGACGTAGTCTCGTTACCCGCTACGAAACATGCTAACAAAACCAACAGCTGGATACACAAACCAGCAGTCGCAATGCATGAGATCTCTCAACAGCTGATGTCTATCATAACCAACAGCTGGTACAAAGCACTCCTCTCAAAACGCTGTCGTGTTAACTAATCCAAACGACGTAGTCTCGTTACCCGCTACGAAACATGCTAACAAAACCAACAGCTGGATACACAAACCAGCAGTCGCAATGCATGAGATCTCTCAACAGCTGATGTCTATCATAACCAACAGCTGGTACAAAGCACTCCTCTCAAATGCTGTCGTGTTAACAAATCCAAAAGACGTAGTTTCGCTACCCGCTACGAAACATGCTAACAAAACCAATATCTGGATACACGCTAGTACACCAACGATTGAAATCCACGTCAGCATTGCTGCTGCTTATCAAAATGCAACGACTGAAATATCAACTGCTGAAATCTAACGAAGCACTACTGCTCCAATTGATTCCTACTGCTACTGCCGGAACGCACATCTAAATCAAATGTCACCAACGAATGACTCAATAGCTGGTACTCAAAAAAACTTCTCCCATGCAACGTCTGATATCTTTCCAACTGCTGATTCCAACACTTAGGCAAATTCGATGTCTACGCAAGGCACATCGACCAACAGCTGGTCCAAACCCGACCAACACCTGATTGTGAAAACACAGGTCTCACACTACACACACTTCTTTAACGTCTCAGTGCGAAAGACAACACAATGACTTGTGTTTATGATTCACTCATCTATACAATTAAGCTCTCAGCTATCAAATGTGAGTGAATCTATGTGTGAGAATTATACAGTGTATGCTCACTCTCGAATGTATTCTCACACACTGGGAAGTGCTCCTCTCCGAGCTGGTTTTCTGCTATCTTCCCATGGTTGTGCAGTAGACTTGATTAATCTGTTTTTGCTCATGCACACCTCTATCTCTTCATCTTCTACTGCTCATCTTATATATAGCCTCTGTGCAGATTTAATCCGTTGGACACAAAGCATATAGCCGTTGTAAAGGCTTCTAAAAAGTTCTGTCATAGTTGTACTTTGTGTCCTTTGCATTTAATGCTTCTGCAGGCTTTGTAGACTTTGAGCATGTGCGCATTGTACAAATCTGTACTGATGTGGACAACTCAGCAAATCAATTTGAACTCTAATAAACTGTAAGTTCAAGTTCAAATTGCTTTGCTCGTTGATCTGATAGATTCTGCTCTTCTCTCTGTTCTATCCGTTGAGCTGGTTGCTGAACTTTGGGATGGTCCCTACCAGCTGGTTTATCCCCCAAGCTGGTCTTCGGAGCTGGTTTGCACTGAGCTTGTTTCCCAGCTGGTTGTCCTTAGCTGGACCAGCTCGAGTGTCCCCTCACTGTACCAGCTAAGTTGTCCAATGTTGGACCAGCTCGGGCGTCCCCTTACTGTTCCAACTTGGTCCAGTTCTTCAATCTGCACTGCTATCTGCTCTCAATCAATCTGCTATCAGTGCTTTCTCGCTGCTGAGCATGCTTTATAATCCGACCGAGGAATTTGCAAGGTTCGGATGAACTTGCGTATTTTTGCATGAAACCTGTGCTACCCCCTTCGAAATGGTCCAACGAGCAAGACTCACTACTTTGTGGTGACCTAAGCTGCTTTTCGGCCAAATTCCTTTATTTAGGCCTCCAAAATCGCATTTTTCTGTTCAGCTCAACCTGCGCACTTAATTTAAATAGTCAGTATAATAGTAACGGATTTTGTGTAAATCAAAACTTAGATTCTGATCTGTAAAAACAGATCCAACACAGGTTGAAGAAGAGGAACAAGAGCTGTTCCGGGGCTGGTGAAGATTCTGCTTTTCTTTTTGTTAATGTAGTTTCGCTTCCACACTCTGTTATTCAGACTTTGATTTTCAGATGTAAAAACGATTCTATTTTGGTTATGTAATAGACTGGTTTTGAGCTATACTATGAGGCTTAATGTTTTACAATTTTATAATTGTTTAATATTGCCGATGTCATGAGTCTCGGTCTCGGGACGTGACATTTTAGTGGTATCAGTGCCAGGTTCATAATCCGGCTGGGAAACCAAATCTGAAATTTTGCAAGGTCGGGACGAATTTGCCGATTGTGGCATGAGACCAGTGCTACCCCCTCCGAACAGGCCAACGAGCAATACTCACTTAATTGTGACCTAAGGCGCTTTTTGGCCAAATTTCTTCGTTTAGGCCTTCGAAAACGCGTTTTTGCCGTTTTTTGAAAGATTTGAAAATTCAATTACTTTTTGTACATGACTCCGATTTCAGTTCCGTCAACAGTTCTGTAATTCCTATGGTTAGAACTAACTGTTTATGGAATAATCTCACAACCTTCTAGTTTTGGAAATATCTTCGATTTTAGGAAATGGCCCCCTCAGTCCCCCGTACTCGTGCTGCTGCTGCCCTTCACATGAAGCAGATTTCCCGACAACCAAAGCCGCACGATTAAGCATCTTAGAGTTCAACTAGCAACTGAGAGACGAGGGTTAGCTACTATAAAGAAAGAACATGAGAGTACCCAAGTAGCACTAGAAGCCTCGCACAAGACCATTGCCGGGCTCACTGAAATAGGCCTTTCAATGTCAAAAAAAAATTGAAAGGATGAAGAAAAAGAGACAACAGGCTAGAGATAGCCATCAGGAGTGCCATCATAAGTGGCTGGCTCGCATCCAAGCGGCCGAAGATACAATCCAAGAGCAACACATGATCATTGAGGCCCTGGTAGAGGAGAAGGCTAGCCTACTCCAAACAATCCAAGGTCTGCAAGAGGAAGACGGTGCTCCTGCTCCATTCGATGATGAATGGGAAGAAAAACCGGAAGAAGACCCGGAAGAAGAAGAACTTGAAGATATTCCTATGGGCGAGGGAGAAATTGATGATGAATAGAACATGTTTTACCTTTTGAATAAGCCCTGTATTCAATTCATCCTTCTATTCAAAATTTGCTTATCCCTTCATGATATAGTATTCTCGATCTTTTCACATTTATATGCATCCATTCTTAGCGCTTTCCTATGGAAGAATATGGCAGGAAAGCGGAGAAGTGACAGTAACAATGGAGGTGAATGATCCTCCAATTCAAGAAGTGGTCTTAGCAGAGAAGACCTAATGGCAATAGCTACTATAGTTGCCACAACCCTCCAAGGGTTGGTCAACCCCAACAACAACCAAGCTCCACCTCCTACTCCTCCACCTCGTGGTACTAAGCATTACTATGAGTCCCTACGCAAGAACAAGGCCCCCACTTTCGATGGGAACTCTAACTCCGAATTTGCCCAGACCTGGATTAAGAATATTGAAACGTAACTTTGACTACTGGAAGTCCCAGACGCTTTCAAAGTAGATGTGGTGACACCACTGCTCGACGGAAAAGCTGGGAAATGGTGGGAAGCAGTTGAGTCAACCATGATTGCAAATGGACAAGTCACGTGGCAAAGATTTCGGGAAGCATTATTGAAACAATACTTTCCCATGGAAGTCAGAATGCAACGGCTCAGCGAATTCGAAACCTTCACTCAGACTACATACATGTCGGTAGTAGAGTATACCTCCAAGTTCAACTCATTGGGCACCTATGTCCCAACGATCATGGCTGAAAATATTCTAAAGATGCACCGATTCAAGAAGGGTCTGAATAGCCATATCCAGTCAGCCCTTGCAGTCTACCAAGCCACAAGCTTTGAGGACTTAATGGGAGCTGTGATCCGAGCAGAGACTGACATAAAGAGGCGGGAAGTGACAACAATAACAAACGCCCCCTCAATGCTCAGACTTCACACGATGGCCTAAGACCAAGCGGCCAAACCTCAAAAATCATGGATCAACATCTGCATCGAACAACCAAATGTTGCCAACTTGCACATCTTGCGGTTTCCGTCATAGTGGAGATTGTCGCAAGCAGAGTGGTGCATGCTTTAAGTGTGGAAAGTTGGGCCACCAGATTGCGGATTGTCCGGAAAACCAAGGTCCGAAGGCTGGATCGAACACCGTGGCTCAGAACAAACCAAAGCCCAGAGAGGATAAACCCAATGCTCGTGTGTTTGCAATGACACAAGAAGAAGCCGAGGATGTCAACGACGTGGTGGCAGGTACCATTTTTATCAACAAGCTGCCTGCTTATGTGTTGTTTGACTGTGGTGCTACGCATTCGTTCATAGCTAGGAGGTTTGCTAAAAAGTTAGGGCTAGAACCTGAAATTCTATGTGAACCATATAGAGTAGCAACTCCTACTAATGCTACCATCGAAACACATAAGATCCATCGGGATTGCAAGATATCCATAAACGACCATACATTTTCTGCAAACCTGATACAGCTCAACATGGTCGAGTTTGATGCCATCTTAGGGATGGATTGTCTATCTAAGAACCATGCATTGGTAGATTGCCGAGATAAGAGTGTGAAACTCCAAACCCCTGACCAAGAAGAGCTGATATACTATGGGAAGAACAAGGAGCAAAAGTCCCTACTTTCTGCTGCCCAAGCATGGACTTCCATGAAGTCAGGAGCAGAAGTGTTCTTGGCAATGATCCATGAAGTAAAAGAAGGAGACGAACTCAAAATAGAAGACATCCTAGTGGTGCAAGAGTTCGAAGATGTGTTTCCAGATGACTTACCTGGAAAAGTGCCTGACAGAGAAATTGAGTTCGAAATCAACCTAGTGCAAGGAACGGCCCCAATCTCCAAGGCACCCTACCGGATGGCACCTACAGAACTTAAGGAGCTCAAGGATCAGCTACAAAAACTGCTAGACAAAAAGCAGATCAGACCCAGTGTGTCACCTTGGGGAGCTCCAGTGTTATTGTCAAGAAGAAGGATTAAACTATGAGATTGTGCATCGACTACAGAGAGTTGAACAAGATCACAATCAAGAACAAGTATCCTCTTCCAAGAATTGACGACCTCTTTGATCAAATAAAAGGATCTACAACCTTCTCCAAGTTAGATTTATGGTCGGGTTATCATCAACTGAAGACAAGGCTGAGGATGTTCCTAAAACTGCATTTAGAACAAGGTATGGCCATTACGAATTCACGGTGATGCCATTTGGCCTAACTAATGCATCAGCGGCCTTCATGGACCTCATGAACCGTTATTCAAACCGTTCATCGACAGATTTGTGGTGGTGTTCATAGACGATATACTCGTGTACTCACCAAGTGAAGAAGAACACAAGGAACATCTTCGAATTACCCTGCAAACCCTGAGAGAGAAACAACTGTACGCCAAGTTCAAGAAGTGCGAGTTCTGGCTGAAAAGTGTGGCATTTCTAGGCCATATAATTTCCGAAGCAGACGTATCAGTTGATCCGAAGAAGGTAGAAGCTCATGGACTGGCCTATACCTAAAACAGTGACAGAAGTTAGAAGCTTTTTGGGATTGGCCGGCTACTATCGGAAGTTCGTAGAAGGCTTCTCTTCAATAGCCTTACCACTCACTAGACTCACCCAAAAGTGTAACACCCCAGATTTAACGACTGTCCCCACTGTACCAACACTGGTCTTTTCAGCGTGTTTTGTCCTCACTCACACGCACCTTGAGAAACTTCCCAGAGGGTCACCCATCCCAAAATTGTCCCAAGTCAAGCACGCTTAACTTTGGAGTTCTTAAGTGATGAGCTCCCGAAAAGAAGATGCACCTTGTTGTTATGGGTAGTACCAATTAAATCTGATAAGCCTTCCTCAACTAACATCCATTATATCTATAACTTCCAGTCTCGTAATCCCTCTCATTCCGGTGTGGGATCGGTTCATTCATGTGCCCCTTCGCCTCTAGAAGCATGCCAGGAGCCGCACATTGTCCGTGCAACCTCTGGCATCGGCGATCACTCCCCGCCCTCTTTTGAGCCCCGGACCTCACAAAAAGAACTCCAAGTTCAACTGGAATGAAGAATGTGAGACAAGCTTCAAAACTCTGAAGACGAAGCTTGCATCTGCCCCTGTTCTGATGCTACCCGTAGGGGACAAAAGCTTCACTATCTATAGTGATGCATCCAAAGGAGGACTAGGGTGTGTACTCATGCAAGATGGCAGAGTAATTACTTATGCTTCAAGACAACTGAAGACGCATGAACACAACTGTTGGTCCATTTTAAGGATCAAAAAGATCAGCAGCCGCGCATTTAAAATACTTTAGAGATTTTGCGCTGCTGATACTAACTGAAGCTGCAATAGCTCGTTGTTCTTGAACATATAAAGATTAACAGAGCACCGGAGACAGATCTGGTATGATTTAAAAATCATGTGGAAAATACCAGAACTGAATCCTATATTTTAAAACAACTCAAACAGATTTATGTACAACATAAATCTGTTCGAGACTTGTGTGCTTGTGTGCTGCTGAAATGCGATGCTAAGTGCTGAATTCTGTTTATGCGTATGCTAAAATAAAGCAACTGCTGAACTGTAAACGTGTATGCGTGCTAGAATGCTAAGTAAATATGCAATACTGAAAGCTTAAAGAACACGATACTCAGCAGGTTTGTTTATGGAAGTTCGGATATCAATATCCTACATCTCCCCTTCTTCCACCTCGGAAGGCTCCACTAGAAGATTTGATCTTACAACTGCGTGTACAGACCCAATCCCACAGCCAGCAGCTGTGAGAACTCCTAGACTCCACAAATGCACAACAGCCGCAGCTGTGTGACTGACTACATACACAAGAGTTTTACGTCTTCATGCTTGGAAGGGAACTGTGAACATATTTCGAGATTCATTCACACATAGATGTGAATGAATCCGGGTGTCTGAGATTGATACATTTAAGCTCTCATCTCTCTGTTTTTCTCACACACGAGGGACATGCTCTTAACAAGCTAATCTAGACTCAGCAATCAACTCTCGTGAAAAGCTCTTCTCTAATGGCGGTCGATTGCTTCGTCTATCTCTTCATTTTTCCCTCTGTTGGTGCACTGTGTATTCAAAGTAGTTCTGCCACACTAATGTAGTAGCATCAACTGAACGAACTCACCAACCCACTTCTTCAATGGCGTCGCCTCTAATATATATAGCCTCTGTTGAATTTCTTCCCGTTGGATAGCTTCCAAAACTGTTCAGCGCTCCAGATGGCTATCTTGTCTTCTTTCCATTTTAGTGCAACGCTCCTCTGTAAAGTACCGACAAGGGAACAGTACTTGTGTCCTTTTCTTTTGCAGGCTTCTTGTCGTTTTCGCCATTTGAATTGAGCTCAGCAGTTGACATCCAGCTTTGATAACTCTTCGTAAATTGTCAACTGCTTCGCTGCTGATTCATCACTGCGACTGGGTTCTTTGCGCCTGGATTTCCTGCGACTGGATACTGTAGCTCGCGACTGGTTGAGTCTCTACACTTCGCCTGCTTCTTCTTTTCTTGCGTCTGGGTACCAAGTCGTCGACTGGATATGCAATAGCACTGTAGCTCGCGACTGGATTTCCCAACGACTGGATGCGTAGCAACAGCTGGTTCATTATAGCTTACGCCTGGAAGTACTGTTGCTACCTGCTGGTTTCTCTTGAGAGAAGTACCTGCTGATTTTCCTCATCGCAAAGAGCATCTGCTGAATCCTTAGCGTGAAGGCAAAACGCTGTCGTATCAACTTATGTAAACGACATCGTTTTGCTATCGCTAACTCCAAATAATAACTCTCTGCTGATGAACAGTAACTTTGTTTAGGCCTCCGAAAATACGATTTACTCTTTAGCAAATATCACAACTGCTGGTCTAAATTGGCCTCCACCTGATTACGAACAACCGACTCAACTTTGGACGTCTCCATCATTAATCCAGCTGTCGTTTACATTGATAAACCAAACCAACTGCTGAACTTAACATTCAAACCACGACTGGACAGATTCTGCTACTGCTGATCTTCTTCTTTGATCCTAAAATCTGTACACTCAAGTAGAATTGTTAGAAACACAATAACAGGTTTTGTGTAATTCAAAACTTAATCAGGATCTGTCAAAACAGATCCATCAACAACTACCCAACCCATTATCTAGAGCTAGCTGTGGTAGTTTTTGCTCTAAAGATTTGGCGACACTACCTCTACGGAGCAAAATGTGAAGTATTCACCGACCATCAGAGTCTCTTTATATATTCACTCAGAAAGAATTGAATCTGAGACAAAGATGATGGCTCGAGCTTTTAAAGGACTACGACTTGATAATAAACTATCACCCAGGGAAGGCAAATAAAGTAGCCGATGCATTGAGCCGGAAGAACGTGAATAATGTGATACTATCCTCAATCTCAGCCCAACTGTGCCTTAGAGAATTGGTCAAGCTAAAGCAGGATCAAGACCCCAGCTTAATGAGGCTAAAAGAACAGATCAAGGAAGGGAAAATGACTGATTTCCAAGCAGACCAAGATGGGATTCTTTTTTATGAACGAACGTCTGTGTGTACCCGATGTCGATAATCTCCGTCAGGAAGTGATGTCTGAAGCACACAAATCTCAATTCTCAAACCACCCAGGAAGTACCAAGATGTATAGAGATTTGAAAGAACGCTTCTGGTGGAATGGGATGAAAAGAGATGTGGCTGATTTTGTCGCTAGATGCCATGTATGCCAACAAGTAAAGGCAGAACATTAAAGACCTGGAGGATTATTACAACCACTGGAAATTCCAGAGTGGAAGTGGGAAAACATATTCATGGACTTTGTAGTTGGTCTACCGAAGACAAGATTAGGCCATGATGGAATATGGGTAATGGTGGATAGGTTGACGAAGTCCGTGCACTTTCTGCCTGTCTGAATGAACTACGGCTTGGATAAGCTCGCTTCGTTGTACATGGAAAACATCTTCAGACTTCATGGAGTTCCAACCAGCATTCTGTCAGATAGGGATCCAAGATTCCTATCTCGTTTCTGGAAGAGCTTCCAAGAAGTTATGGGAAGTAAGGTCACCCTCAGTACGGCTTATCATCCACAGACCGATGGCCAAACTGAGAGAACCATCCAGACATTAGAAGACATGCTGCGTACATGCACCTTGGACTTTGGTAGTAATTGGAGCGAACATCTACCTCTAATAGAGTTCGCATACAACAATAGCTACCACAGCAGCATAGGAATGGCACCATATGAGGCCCTCTATGGACGGAAATGTCGATCGCCGCTATATTGGGATGAGGTTGGAGAAAAGGCCATCACAGGACCTAAACTCGTCCAGGAGAAAATGAAAAAGGTAGCCATCATCAAGGAGAGACTGAAGTCAGCCCATGATCGACAGAAAAGCTGGGCAGATTTAAAGAGAAGACCCTTGGCCTTCGAAGTAGGCAAAAAGGTGTATCTTAAGGTGTTTCCCATGAAAGGAGTAGTTCGATTCGATAAGGCCAGAAAGCTAAATCCCCGGTATGTCGGATCATTCGAAATCTTGGAAAGAGTAGGAACTCTTGCCTACAGACTGGCCTTACCACCAAGTATGTCAAGAATCCACAATGTCTTCCACGTCTCACAACTAAGAAGATATATCACGGATGCTAGTCACGTTCTTGATAAAGGACCATTCCTCGTGGAAGGGAATTTGAACGAAGGAATGAGCTATGAAGAAGTACCAATCCGAATCGTGGACACAAAGGACCAGGTGCTTAGACGAAGAACAATCCCGTACGTCAAAGTCCAATTGTAACGACCCTCATTTTCTTTACGGAATAATCATAAGTTTTGGGGTTCAATTGAATGAAATCAAAGGTTATAAACATCGGAGAATGGATCGCTACTAACTAACTGGGTTGAAATGAGAATAATAAAATTTTTCACATTTCGAAGATGAGAAATATGGAATGACTCATGCAAAGGTGCGGAAATGAAGAAAGCTGATACATCATATTTCAATATTTCATCTCGTAGTGTGATAACGTCTGGTACAGATTCCTATAACATATCAAATTTCAAAATCTGTTTTGATACACATTCATAATAAAATGTTCAGTACACTACAAAAGTTTTCCCAAAAGAACTATGAACGCTGGAACCGAAGGAAATAAGAAATCAGTTGTCCACGATAAACACATCACTTCCATTCTGTTCATCTCCCTCCAGCTTTCTACTGCGGATTACCTGCACTCAATGAAAACTAGTGAGCCAAAGGCCCAGCAGGTAAAATCTGGAATACCCATCACTTCCATTCTGTTCATCTCCCTCCAGCTTTCTACTGCGGATTACCTGCACTCAATGAAAACTAGTGAGCCAAAGGCCCAGCAGGTAAAATCTGGAATACCAGAAGCAATTCATACAATCGCTCAAGAACTAATACATACTGGAGTCTGAACTTGAACCACGCTTATGAACAGACGAGCGTAAATATAACTATGAAATTTGAATCAAGTACGAAAGCATAAAACATGAATCAATTCTGAGAACATTTTCTTTAAACATTCTTAAGAGCTGCGATTAGAATCACACTTGTGCTCTTATTCGTTTTTCTGGAAATTATGACAACACTTTAAACATTTGGTCCATTTCGTTTGATCAAACTCCTGATATCAGTCTTAGCACTATGGCTCATGGTTGAAGGGGTATACAGATCCGTCGACATGTAATCCTAATCCTTCCTGGTTAAAAGGGCACACGGTTCGTCAACCGCGCACTCACCTTTTCTTTAGGGACCCTTTTCATTGTCATAACTTAAAACATTTCATAAAACATGGTTCTGCTCTTTCTTTCTCTCGTGAAAAACTGTTTTCTTTCCTTTGTTCGAGTTACTGGTTTTTTTTATCTAATGATGTTCTGGAACGGTAAAGAATTTCCTTGTAAAGCTTGCGAAGATGAAAACTGAATAACTTAGCTAGTTGGATCTGTCAGATAAGTCGAAAGATTCATTTGAACTGATTCAAAATTGAAGAAAGAATCAAATTCCGGAATTTCGTTATCTGTTAAAGAAAACGAAGAATGAACAGTAACCAGCTGGAACGAACAGCACCAGTCGCAAGAACCAGTCGCTATGAACTATACTTAAAACAATAAAGCAACTGCTGAAATATCAAAATGGAATGCATCTGCTGGTAAACAGTGCATCTGCTGAATGTCACGAAGACAACGCAACTGCTGAATTCTAACAAAGGAATGCAGCTGCTGATTTCTAATAAAGGAATGCACCTGCTGGTGTTAACAAAGAAATACACCTGCTGGTTTTTCGATAACCATGCAGCTGCTGATTTTATAAAAACAAAGCATCTGCTGAATATGCATCTGCTGAAATATGCATCTGCTGGTTTTCAATCAAGAAATGAAACTGCTGATTTCATACTTAGAATATTTTCGATAAGGCAATATCAGCAGTGGTATAAGAACCAGATCTTGTTCTTAACATGCAGATAACCATGAACTACGAAGGTTACCTTCCTCTAAAGACTTCGACATATCTTATGAAACTTCTGGAAAAGATCGAGTAAGCTACTTGTAAGCTACTTCGACCAATGAATTATTGAAAACTCAGGAATTCATTAGAAGAACATCATCCAAACATTTTTCTAAATCATCTTTGAATCAAAATACAGTAACTCAACTTCTTTCAAAAACAGAGCATGAACTTCTGGTTTCCTTTGAAGAACAGCCGAAGCCATCTTCCTTTTTCTTTAAAACCATACATAATCATAAAAACAGAATTGAATATATGCTTTCTATTGAGTGAGCAAGAAACAGAGTTTACTTGCCTGGTATCTTTAACACAAGAACAGCAGAAAATCCAGTATACTTCTTGCGCACCGCCTGTTTCCTTTAAAATACTTTGAAAGTATTTTGATCGGCTTCTTGAGAGCGAACACCGCTTAATATGATTTGATTTGAAAGTAATGATGCATGAAGCAGCTTAAGATCCTATTTATATGATTACAATGACTAAGGAAGGAAAACACTTTATATCAATATGTCAATCTTCTGAAAGGAGCGTGCTCTGTTTTAAAAATAAAAGATGCAAATGGAAACCGATAATTTTAGTTAAATAAAGGATCCACTTGGTTTGCAGAAGTCACTAAACATTTACTGTACTTGCATTCTAACATGGCATATCAATCCATAACAAATAAAGATTGATCATTGCATATATAGAAATATTCAAGAATCGAATTAGAATAGCAATGTAATCCCTCATTCTCATATCTTTCTAGTTGTGGACTTCTAAAAGATCTGGTCGTTACACCAATAGTCCAACCACATCGAAAGAGAAGCCACGTGGGAAATGGAGGAGAAGATGCGTAAGCAATATCCTTACCTCTTCGACGATGAAGGTAACCAAAGTTTTGAGGACGAAACTTCTTTTAATGAGGGAGGGATGTGAAAACACAGAAAAATCAGCTTCCAAAAAAAAAAAATTGGTCGGTCAACTCAGCTTTTGGTCGATCAACTCAGCTTCTGGTCGGTCAACTCAGCTTCTGGTCGGTCAACTCAGATTCTGGAAAAGGTCAACTCAGCTATGACTAAGGAAATTCAGATTTTTGGTGACGAAAATTCAGATTTTTGGTAAAGAAACACTTCGCCCGCGAATTTCAGAAAAACTTCTTCACGCGTACAGAGCAAATTTCACAATTGTAACTGCCAAATTAGAGGGATTTATGGCAAATTAAATCATCCAAATCAATGCCTAAACCTTTGCTCTTGTAACAGCCATTTTAATGGCCATAAAATCGGGAATTTAAGGCTCTAATGGCTGACCTTTTGACTCCCATTTCTGCACCTATAAATACCCAGCTGAATGCAGCATTTTCCCTCACTCACTCCGAAAATTTCAGTACAATATTAGTAAGTTTCCACGCTGCAACTCTGCTCAAGCGGTATCAAATTTCGTAGTTGAAATCATGCACAAATTTTGTTCCTTGAACCAATCAGACTTTAGCAAACTGTAAGTGGGCTTTTTGTTATATATATTCATTTCAAATATTATATATGCTATTCATACTAAGCTCTGTTTTGAATTACTATTCGAGCAATTGTTCCGTATAAAATTATGTTTTGTGTCAGGTTCATGATATGAATTATGCTCTGTTTTAGCACTGATATTTCTGTCGTAATATGGGTCTACGGAATATTCCGCACTCTGAGTTACGTGGTGTAACTATATGGCCTTGACCCCTTAGAGGAGTAAAAATTCGGGACTGATCAGTAAACCATAGAAACGAAATAATCATCAGTGCTACCTATTCTGTGATACGCTCTGCTACTTGTATAAGTTCTCTGTTCTGTATATGCTCTGTTCTGAAATATGTTATCCAGTATATGTATATGTATATGTTGTATGCTCGAATTGTATCCCCCACTTGCTGCGTATTTCCCCAAACACTCACCCCTTACTTCTCCACCCAGATAAGAACGAAGAATAGGTTGAAGAAGAGGAACAAGAGCTGTTCT
The DNA here is from genome assembly GCA_001598015.1 of Dorcoceras hygrometricum. Classification (NCBI taxonomy): domain Eukaryota; kingdom Viridiplantae; phylum Streptophyta; class Magnoliopsida; order Lamiales; family Gesneriaceae; genus Dorcoceras; species Dorcoceras hygrometricum. The sequence continues at coordinate 775,511 of KV010706.1, read as the reverse complement.
GGGGCTGGTGAAGATTCTGCTTTTCTTTTTGTTAATGTAATTTTGCTTCCGCACTCTGTTATTCAGACTTTGATTTTCAGATGTAAAATATAAAAACGATTCTATTTTGGTTATGTAATAGACTGGTTTTGAGCTATACTATGAGGCTTAATGTTTTACAATTTTATAATTGTTTAATATTGCCGATGTCATAAGTCTCGGTCTCGGGCCGTGACACCGGGCCCGTTGAACTCCTGTTTCCATGTATTACGAGCTTATGGATCCATGTGTTCACGACATGGTGCAGTGACAGCATAGAGGTGTGATATATAGGGATCCCGAGGTAAGGTCGGATGAACCACACCGCCGCGTACGTTGGTTTATAGATTGATCAATCGAATATGGTCAACACTTCAGGATACGACTCATACATTTTTCATGTTATTCTATGTCATGCCTTGTATACGTTATATGTTATGCTAGGATATGAAATGTATGAAGCAATGTTTTAAGATCATGCATGCATTCATGTTTTAACGTTATTTTATTACAAGTATGTGCTTGCATGCGATTTTATTAGTATGTACTTTGTTACGATACAATATAGAGCATTCTGAGCCTCTAGGCTCACTAGGTTTAAATGGTGCAGGTGATGATCCTGCCGAGTTTACCCCGACTGGCTGTGAGGACCTCTGAGCGCCTGCTGCAACAGTATATGTACTTTGTTACGATACAATATAGAGCATTCTGAGCCTCTAGGCTCACTAGGTTTAAATGGTGCAGGTGATGATCCTGCCGAGTTTACCCCGACTGGCTGTGAGGACCTCTGAGCGCCTGCTGCAACAGTACCCCGTGACCGCCTTCATGCTTCACTGCTCTTATGATTCACCTTTCAGATGTTGGTTTTAAACATGTTCATTTTCAGTATTTTTACTCAGTGATTTTTATACCGTATGGATGTTTTAACTTTTTTAAATATTTTTTTATTTATGTTTGAAGTATGGTTGAGAAAATGATTTAGAAATATTTTAAAAGGGAACGAGTCACACTTTAAGTTTATGTATTTCGCATTTGTTTTTTTTTTAAAAAAGATTTATAGAGTCTGTGAAACGGCCGAATTTTCAAGTAAAAGAAATGCGAATTTTTTTTTTCAATTACTAATTAAAACATAAAAGCCATTCTACCCGTCATCATTAAAAAACATCAAATAATGAAACGGTCAAAATTCAAATAAATACTCATAAGAATGTTTTTATTCAAAGAATACAAAATTTAATAAATCATATAAATGTTCTAATCTGCGGAGAACGTGTGTCCATCGATAAGAATCTTCTCACCTCGACCGAGCCCTCGCCAACCAGCATCGCCTACACATCCTCACCTGCATCGATGAAATCTAGTGAGCCTAAAGGCCCAACAAATAAACTCCGGAATAGCAAATAATACATAATACATGCACATGCAATCAAATATTTTTATTTAACATAAACCCATTTTGTCAACTCTTCAAATTAAATGGTCGCACATAAAATCCTTCAAAAATCTCATTTTTCATAACGCAACCCAATTTCAAAATGAGAGGAATTATCATCAATAAAAAATCCTTCAGTCATTTTCCTTAATCTCAAATAAACCATTAACCTCAAAAATACTTTAATTATTCCTCAATTATTTCATGAAGTGTGGCTCATAATTTCCTGCAGTCATGAGTCAGGTAGCTTAAATAAGCTCATATGGATCCATTAATTTGGCGGGACACCCCGACCCGAAGGTCGACATTCACACGCCCGTAATCATTCAAGTTGGCGGGACACCTCGATCCGTCGGTCGATATCCACACGCCCGTAATAATTTGACGGGGCACCCCGCCCGTCGGTCGACATCCACATGCCCGTAATATCAGTCATAGCTTCGCCACAAATCATTAAAATCCTCAAAACCTTTTTTCCTCAAAAAACAGTTTCCTCAATTAACCTCAATAGGATAACTTTTTAAAAATACACATGAAATTTTGGCAACACTATTTATCACTATATATATATATATATATATATATATATATATATAGAAACTACAAGAGAAAGGCACCTTCGGTTTAGCAAAATTTCTAATTTAAGAGGTTTGGAACTTACGGCCTTCAAAGTGCAAAAATCAAAACTCATGCATGGTCTGAAAATTTTTGTATAAATTTTTGCACAATTATTCCCCCAATTTGCTTTTCCTCCTACCATCTCTCGAAAAGACTGTTTTTTTTTTGAGGAAAAAGAATAATTTCCCTTGCTTCACGTAGACTTGGATAAAAAAGAAAAGAAAAAAAAAACAAGCTGAAGGTGAAGCACGCACACCTGCTGCCGTCCACATTCAGAATTATTCATGCAATGAGGGAACACACACACACCCATACTCAGGAGGTTTTCTGAAATTTTCATACACAAGACCACGACTTACACACACATTCAAAGAAGAAAGAAAAGAAGAACAGCAGCCGCTCACCAAAGGGAACCACGCTCGTCCAGAATTTTACACGCAGGGGGAGAAAACAAATGCATCTATACTCAGGGTTTTAAATGCCGAGGAGGGGGAACACACACAAAATTTAGAAACTCATAAATTCAAACCCCTCGGCTACACGAAGGAAACTCACACAGGAAATCGTCAAAGAAATTGAGGCATGCAGAAGGTCTCCTCTTCATTTATGCAACATAAGTACGTACACACATATATGTAATCACTTCAAAAATCAAAACCGTATGGCTTGTGCAATGACAACATAATATGGCTACATCAAACACATGAATTTCTGCAACACACAATCAGCAAGACGTACTATTAATCTCATCGATGCGTCAAGAATGGAATATTACTTGCCTCAAACAAAGACGATCGAAGGGCGAGGCAATTTCCGGTGAGGACAACACCACGAGCGAAAATCAATTTTTTTTTTCTCCAATCCAATCTAGGCTGTCGGCTGCCCTCCTTTTCTTTGTGTTTGGGTTAATGTGTAGGGTTTTGGGGGAATAATCCTCTATTTAACAAAATTATGCTTTAAAAGTGATACCCACAAATTGGGTTTAAAAAAATATTAAAACAACTTTTTCTATGAAATTATAGCTTTTAAATGTGCTAATTAAAATTTTAGAAGTGTTAAAGATTTAACAATTGAGAAAGTGCTCTTTAATTAGCCGGAAAAAGAAAATAACTGGACGTAAATCCACCATACAATTTATAAATATCATTAAAATATTTTTCCCTCTCACAAATTCTAATTAAATAGATTTTCATAGTACCCGTTACCGTGCTCGGGCGTCTTCCTTCGGAAATCTTTCCTCGAACCAAAATCCTGAATTCTAACTAAAGGAACGTCAAAGTCAATAATATAATTAAAATTAATAAGAACGACATTAGAAGTCAATTTTATCGACTTAATTATTTTGTCGGTCTATGTGGTTACCTCGGATTTCTGGACGTCACAATCTGGTTCGTTTCAGTTGGTATCAGAGCGGTGGTTCTTGTGGGGTACTAACCTATTACGTGGAGCTCGGAAGTCGCACTACGAGTATGTGAGTTTTACTGCTTTATGGTTTCTGTTTATGTTCGCATGCCGCATGTTTTAGTTCTGCATGAGTTTTGGCCTTAGAGTTTTAAATTAAATTCTAAGTCATTCACTTGGATTTATGTGATAATGTTTTGGTATGCATGTATGCCTCCCACACGTGCTATCGGTACGTAATTTAATTTCGGGGACGAAATTTCAATAAGGGGAGGAGATTGTAACGCCCCGAAATCCAGATTACGTGAGAATGTGATGGATCTGTTTTGACAGATCCTGATTAAGTTTTGAATTACACAAAACCTGTTATTGTGTTTCTAACAATTCCACTTAAGTGTGCAGATTTTAGGAACGAAGAAGAAGATGAACAGTAGCAGAAGTTTGTCCAGCCGATGGTTCACAATATAAGTTCAGCAGTTGGTTTGGTTTATCATGGAATCGGCAGCTGGATTAGCAATGGAGACGTCCAAAGTTGAGTCAACTATTCGTAATCAGGCGGAGGCCAAGTTGAACCAGCTGGAGCATAGTGAATCATCTGGAACGATATGAACCAGCTGCAAGCGCTAGAAGAGGAAGATGGATCAGCTGGTACATCAAAAGAGAACCAGCTGGAACATCTAAGTGGACCATCGATGATGATGTCATTGGTGACGACATCATGTTCAGCAGATAGTGAACCAGACTGGAGCATAGTGAATCATCTGGAACGAGTATGAACCAGCTGCAAGCGCTAGAAGAGGAAGATGGATCAGCTGGTACATCAAAAGAGAACCAGCTGGAACATCTAAGTGGACCATCGATGATGATGTCATTGGTGACGACATCATGTTCAGCAGATGAAGAAAGATCAGCTGGTGCGAAAGGACCAGCTGGAACAGAAGCTAAGAAGAGTCGCAAGATGGAGCTGGAACGATAAAGATCAGCTGGAGCACTAAGCGTAGATGACATCAGCAGTGACGTCATCATTCAGCAGGAAGCTTCAGTGATCAGCAGTTAAGCTAAAGCTATCAGCAGTTGTGAAGAGAAACAAAAGAGAGAAGCGACGTCGTACACGATGATCTATCAGCAGAGAGCTACAGTGCAACCAGCAGTTGGTATTTGGAGTTAGCGATAGCAAAACGATGTCGTTCGAATAAGTTGGTACGACAGCGTTTTTCCTTCGCGCTAAAGATTCAGCAGATGGTTTGCGATGACAAAACCAGCAGGTACATTCTTCTAGTGGGTAACCAGCAGTTAGCTACAGTGATCTTGGATCAGCTGTGGCTCTAAGATGAAGAAAAAATCAGTTGGAATGATGAGGACCAGCTGGTACATAAAGATGGTTCAGCCGATGTGTAAAGACAACCAGCTGGTGCAAATCAAATGATGACCAGTTGGAGTGCAAATCAAATGCTAACTAGCAGTTGGTAGCGACAGTACATCCAGACAAAAGCAACAGCTCATCCAGTCGAGAGCTTCAATGAACCAGCTGTTGCTATGCATTCAGTCACAAGATGTTGTACCAGTCGCAAGCAAGCCTCAGCGCTATGAATCCAGTCGCAAGCATTTCACGACCAACGACTGGACAACCAGCTGCAAGAACATCCAGACGCAATCAACGCTCAAGATGGAAGAATCAATGGCTGAGATTAAGTCGTGCAAATTGCCTGAATTTAAGGGGACAAGATTTGTACTATTCTGGGAAATAGTACAACTTACAGAGGAGCGTTGCACGGAAATGGAAAGAAGACGACGAATTAGCCTTGACAAACGCAGAAGAGATTTGGAATTTATCTAACGGCTATATTCGAACAGAGGGTATTTATAGAAGAAGATTTGAAGGAAGAAGGTTGACGAGTGTGAAAAGAAGACGATTGTTGATTGAATGAAGAGACACAAATACAGAGGGAAGAACACTGGTAGATGAAGCAGTCGACAATCATTCTAGAGAGGAGCTTATTGTAGTGTCGACTGCTGAATCTTCATTAGCTCATTTAGGAGCACTTCCTAGTGTGTGAGATGTATTCATTCGAGAGTTGAGCGATACACTGTAACACACAGAGCTAAATTTTTTAGCGAGTGAATCAAAACCTTTCCAACACAGTTCCCGTCCAAGCACGATGACGTTAAACTTGTGTATATAGTTAGTCACACAGTTGCGGCTGGTGTGCATTGTTGAGTCTAGGAGTCCATACAAGTGCTGCTTGTGTGGGTGGGTGTTTGCAGATGTTCTGTAACCATCAAAGTTTTCTAGTGGATCCTTCCAAGGTGGAAGAAGGGGAGATATAAGGACATTGAGGTCCGAACTTCCAGAAACAAATCTGTTGTGTATCGTATCGTATTCTTTTATTCATTCAGCACCTGCATGTTTACTTTAGCATGGCATGTAAAACAGCTTTCAGCACTTGCTTTTATTCAGCACGCATACACAGATTTCAGCACGCACGCATAATTCAGCACGCACCATTATTTCAGCACTCACGTTTACAGTTAGCACTTGCACAGTCTCGAACAGATTTATGTTGCACATAAATCTGTTTGAATCGTTTTAAAATACAAGGATTCAGTTCTGGTGTTTCCGCATGATTTTAATTTCATACCAGATCTGTCTCCGGTACTCTTGTGAATTTTTAAGTGTTCAAGAACAAGAGGTATTGCACCTCATTGTGATAAGCAGCGCGCAAAATGTTTTTAACTCTTCAAAAAGCGTGGCTGCTGATCTTTTTGATCCTATTTTCGGACCAACAATTGGTATCAGAGCAGGTTGTTCTTGAACGAGCACTAATTTTAAAACTCATGTGCTATGTTTTTAATGTTTTAACAGTTTTGAGAAGCTTGTTTATGAAGGCCAGTTAATCTGTTTTAATATAGAACCGGTTTTCTATTGATGAACTGTCACGGGATGCGCGAGTCCCGTGCGGATGCCAAGCTTCTATTTTCGTTGTGCTGTAAGATCATTGGAGCGAGGCTCGGTGACAAGCACATGGGACGAAATATAAGTATGAAAATCTGAGCTGTTCTCTGTTTACTGGTTCTGCATACATAAGTAACTCAGTAGCACATTGTTATTTGAAACAATGTTTCGATGCTCTGATTTGTTTTAAATGCTCTGTTTTGCGGAATTTCAGCTGGTGCCAATATTTTTGTTTTTAATTGTTTTAAGCTTATGTTATAAAAGACAGGGAGAGTGGCGTCGCTGTCTTTGATAATTTGAGCTATGCATCAGTTCAGTTTTCAAAATCATATAGCTCTTGCATACGGTGCTTCCCAAAGCTGGTTTTGTTTTTCAAATCTAAAACTCCTGCTGTTACGTTGTTTTTGTTGTAACAGTGTAGGGAGAGTTTTTGTTTTAAATATCGGGAAGACCAGCAGTTCGATCTCTTTTTGATTCCCACAAAAAGGGAGAGAATTGTTAGAACATGCATTGATTATTTAAGGTTTTGTGTAAATCAAAAAAGGGAGAGATTGATGGATCTGTTTTGACAGATCCTGATTAAGTTTTGAATTACACAAAACCTGTTATTGTGTTTCTAACAATTCTACTTAAGTGTACAGATTTTAGGATCAAAGAAGAAGATCAGCAGTAGCAGAATCTGTCCAGTCGTGGTTTGAATGTTAAGTACAGCAGTTGGTTTGGTTTATCAATGTAAACGGCAACTGGATTAACAATGGAGACGTCCAAAGTTGAGTCGGTTGTTCGTAATCAGGTGGAGGCCAATTTAGACCAGCAGTTGTGATATTTGATAAAGATTAAACCTTATTTTCGGAGGCCTAAACAAAGGAATTTGGCCAAAAACGGAGGAGCTCACTGCGTAGTAGTGAGTCTTGCTCGTTGGACCGTTTCGGAGGGAATAGCACAGGCCTCATGCGAAAATGTGATCTGGAACAGAATCTATGAAGTCTGCTGGAAGAAATGTCGAAGAAAGAAGATAAACAGTAGATGTCTGGAATCAGTAGCGCAAGATCTGGTATCAGCAATGATGACGTCAGCATATCTAGTGGAGAAAGCTACGAGCAGCAACGACGACGTCAGCATTGCTGATTGAAAGAAATCGAGAAATCACCTGATGAA